>JAVIAB010000102.1:37706244-37956244 GCA_032433765.1 Megaustenia siamemsis
AGATTCTTTCAGACAAGCTGTGATCAATGCAACGCTCAATGGGAGATCTGGCTAGAGACAGAAATTCTTCCTGACGGGCTACAGTTAAAGCAACTTTCTGCAATAAGCATGCGACCTAACGGTTATATGACTGAACTGAATATACACAACCCCCCCCCCCCCCCCCCAAAAAAAAAAAAAACACCTTTATACTGACACCAATTGAAAAACACGGTTTCATTGAAGCACAAGACATGTAACGAAGACTTACACATAACATTGTATGTATTGGTCAAAGTGAAAGGACCTACGGGTTAATCGATAACCAGATAATAATCAAATTATATGAGCATACGATTATACCAATTACCCTGTGTGTAACACACGAAACGACAACAAGAATGTGTGTTATTTCCTACTTTCTAAATGAATTCATACTTTTCACCTTTTGCCTAGAAAATGTATGACATCATCATCAAGTATCTTGCCTGCTGGCGTAGGTGACCATGCCTTTTCACAATAACTAGGATGTGTCAATTCTCAAAGTTGGATTAGGTGTAGAAGGAAATAACTAGGGTTTGTCAATTCACAAAGTTGGATTAGGTGTAAGAGGAGGAAATAACTAGGATGTGTCAATTCTCAAAGTTGGATTAGGTGTAGAAGGAAATAACTAGGGTTTGTCAATTCACAAAGTGGATTAGGTGTAAGAGGAGGAAATAACTAGGATGTGTCAATTCTCAAAGTTGGATTAGATGTAAGAGGAGGAAATAACAAGGTTGTCTCAATTCACAAAGCTGGATTAGATGTAAAGGAGGAAATAACAAGGTTGTCTCAATTCACAAAGCTGGATTAGATGTAAGAGGAGGAAATAACAAGGTTGTCTCAATTCACAAAGCTGGATTAGATGTAAGAGGAGGAAATAACAAGGTTGTCTCAATTCACAAAGCTGGATTAGATGTAAGAGAAGGCAATAACAAGTTGTCTCAATTCACAAAGCTGGATTAGATGCAACAAAGAAGCGACAACACCACGATCTTCAGACTAAGAAGAGGCCATGTACCACTGGACAACCGCATCAATAGAATACAACGATGGTCATTTACCACTGGACAACAACATCAATAGAATACAACGATGGTCATGTACCACTGGACAAACACATCAATAGAATACAACGATGGTCATGTACCACTGGACAACAACATCAATAGAATACAACGATGGTCATGTACCACTGAACAAAACATCAATAGAATACAACGATGGTCATGTACCACTGGACAACAACATCAATAGAATACAACGACGGTCATGTACCACTGAACAACAACATCAATAGAATACAACGATGGTCATGTACCACTGGACAACAACATCAATAGAATACAACGACGGTCATGTACCACTGAATAACAACATCAATAGAATACAACGATGGTCATGTACCACTGAACAACAACATCAATAGAATACAACGACGGTCATGTACCACTGAACAACAAGATCAATAGAATACAACGAACTCCAAACTCTAGCATGTCCAATCTGTGAACACCCACATGAAACAGTAGAACATCACTGTTTGACGGCCCAAAGCTCACTGACATCAGAGCAACTCTACTTCCTCAAAGACCTGATAAATGGAAAACCTTGTAGAGGGAGGAACTACAACGGAACTCATAAATACCTGCAGATATCATAACATGGCATTGGGCCGAAGGGCAGCAGCCCTCAGGCCGCTGGATCCATAACAAAAACAAAAGTCAACAGCTAGGTGTGTCAACTCAAAGAGAGCTGCAGTATTATAGTTGCTGTTGTCATTCCCATTTCAGCGGAGCATACTGTACAGCTTCATTGTTGGATGGGACCCACAACAATTACATCGAAAAACCATTGCGCTATCTCAACACTATTGACTACTACATTACTGATTGCTCACTCAAAAAGGCGCGACCTACATTCTTCCTCCCTTCATCTCCCTGTAGAGCATAGGTCTTCAATTAAAAGTTTTAGTTCCCTCAGGAGCATAGGTCTTCAATTAAAAGTTTTAGTTCCCTCAGGAGCATAGGTCTTCAATTAAAAGTTTTAGTTCCCTCAGGAGCATAGGTCTTCAATTAAAAGTTTTAGTTCCCTCAGGAGCATAGGTCTTCAATTAAAAGTTTTAGTTCCCTCAGGAGCATAGGTCTTCAATTAAAAGTTTTAGTTCCCTCAGGAGCATAGGTCTTCAATTAAAAGTTTTAGTTCCCTCAGGAGCATAGGTCTTCAATTAAAAGTTTTAGTTCCCTCAGGAGCATAGGTCTTCAATTAAAAGTTTTAGTTCCCTCAGGAGCATAGGTCTTCAATTAAAAGTTTTAGTTCCCTCAGGAGCATAGGTCTTCAATTAAAAGTTTTAGTTCCCTCAGGAGCATAGGTCTTCAATTAAAAGTTTTAGTTCCCTCAGGAGCATAGGTCTTCAATTAAAAGTTTTAGTTCCCTCAGGAGCATAGGTCTTCAATTAAAAGTTTTAGTTCCCTCAGGAGCATAGGTCTTCAATTAAAAGTTTTAGTTCCCTCAGGAGCATAGGTCTTCAATTAAAAGTTTTAGTTCCCTCAGGAGCATAGGTCTTCAACAAACACTTTCAGCTCCCTGTGGAGCATAGGTCTTCAACAAACACTTTCAGCACCCTGTGGAGCATAGGTCTTCAACAAACACTTTCAGCTCCCTGTGGAGCATAGGTCTTCAACAAACACTTTCAGCACCCTGTGGAGCATAGGTCTTCAACAAACACTTTCAGCTCCCTATGGAGCATAGGTCTTTAACAAACACTTTCAGCTCCCTGTAGAGCATAGGTCTTCAACAAACACTTTCATCTCCTTGAGGAGCATAGATCTTCAACAAACAATTTCAGCTCTATGTAGAGCATAGGTCTTCAACAAACACTTTCAGCTCCCTGTAGAGCATAGGTCTTCAACAAACACTTTCAGCTCTCTGTGGAGCATAGGTCTTCAACAAACACTTGTATCTCCTGTGGAGCATAGGTCTTCAACAAACACTTTCAGCTCCCTGTAGAGCATAGGTCTTCAACAAACACTTTCAGCTCCCTGTACAGCATAGGTCTTCAAAAAACACTTTCAGCTCCCTGTAGAGCATAGGTCTTCAACAAACACTTTCAGCTCCCTGTAGTGCATAGGTCTTCAACAAACACTTTCATCTCCCTCTAGAGCATAGGTCTTCAACAAACACTTTCATCTCTCTGTAGTGCATATTTCTCAACAAACACTTTCAGCTCCCTGTGGAGCATAGGTCTTCAACAAACACTTTCAGCTCCCTGAGGAGCATATTTCTCAACAAACACTTTTCAAACTGTTCTGTTTTCTGCTATTCCTTCATAGACCACTCCATGTCTTCCCCATCATCTTTATCTCTGCTTCCATCTGTCTTCTACAAAATTATTCTTGTCTTCCTCACTGTCTCTTTCCCTGTGGATTCCATAAACGGTTCTGTCGTGTAATACTCTTAGTTGGCTTCCGCAGCCTATATTCCTTCCAGTGCCATCGTCTTTATTGTATCTCTTCGTCCACTGGCATTTCACTTGTCCATTATCCATAATTCTATGTTAGTGATTTTGCCCTGCCATTTCCATCCTTTTATTCTGTGCAAGCATCCATTAATGAAGGTCTGTATCTTCGTGATTGTCTATTTTGTTGTTCTCCATGTTTTCGCAGCCGTACAATAGACTAATAGATATCAAAGTTGAAGGATTGTACCTGGAGACAGTCCAGAGCTACAACTACCTTGGACATAATATAACCAGTGATGGAAAATGTACAACTGAAATAAACAAAAGAATGGGTATGACAAAAAGTAATTTTAATGCCATGAAAAATATACTAACAACAAAACAAATAGCACCAGGGCTAAAACTAAGAATAGCAAAATGTTATATCTTCCCAACGTTCATGTATTGTGAAGAAACATGGACATTAGACAAGAAAACAGAACAGAAAATTGAATCCTTTGAAATGTGCATCTATAGAAGAATAGGTAGAATTGGATGGAAAGAAAAGAAAACAAACGAAGTTTTTAAACAGCTAAAAATGAAAAGAGAACTACTAAATACAATTAGAACAAGACAAATGACATTTTGGGGGCATGTTAAAAGACACAACAGCCTACTAAAAGTAATATTGGAAGGGAAAATACAAGGTAAAAAGGCTGATGCAGATCAAGACTAACATGGACGAGTAACATCAAAAGATGGACAAGTCAGCCTATGGCAACCTGCACTATCAAAGCAAGAGACAGAGCAGAATGGCAATCCATGGTAGCCAACCTTCGATGCGGAGACGGCACTCAATGATGATGATGATGATGATGATGATAAAACCGACTTTACACTGAAGTTGAAACATTATATTCTTGTATTTAACCTCATTTCTTTGGATTTCCATATCTATCATAGTGCAGCGAAAGCTCTTCTTACTTTCTGTATTCATTTATAGTTTGGTCTCTTTAGTAGTTCATCATTATCATCAAGTACCGGGCCTACTGGCGTTGGTGACCATGTCTCTCCACAATTTTCGATCTCGACAGTTATTTATCATTTCTGTTGTTGACATTCTGCCAAGCCATTCTCTTAAGCTGTCTGGTATCTTTTCTCTTTGCCCCCCCTCTATCTCTTCGTCCCTCAATTTTCCCAGTTGTTACAATATATTCCAGTTGTTCTCTTCTCATTACATGGCCAAAAAGTAAAGATTGTCTCTTCCTAATATTGGAAATTAGCTCTCTTTTTGCTTTGCCCTCTTTCAGAACGTTTTCATTACTCTCCTTAGCTGTCCATGGTATTCTCAGCACTCTTCTGTAAAACCACATTTCTACAGACTCCAGTGCTTTTCTTGTCTGTTTTCCTATTGTCCATGATTCGCATCCATATGTTTAAGACTGGCTCTACATAACATTTAAGAACTCTTTTACTTGTTGCTATTGTCTTTACTGGTCACTCAATCGTGACCTCCGTATTTAAACTTTATCAAATAAAACTCATCATCTAACACAACTGGCAAGGAAATGACAAACGAAATATCAGCAACAAGGAACTGCTGAACTAACTTAGTGTCAGCAAGTCAACACACAAGTCCACACAGATAGTCGGTGACATTGGAAAACACGCAAACTCAGGAAATGACACAAATTTGCCTCAGATGGAATTCATGGAAGAAGAAGAAGAAGAAGAAGAAGAAGAAGAAGAAGAAGAAGAAGAAGAAGAAGAAGAAGAAGACTGATCAAATACTATGAGCCAGAGAACAGATGTGGACGATATACAGTGTGAGCCAGACTTGAGGCAAGAATGCAAAGGAAAAACACCCTGGCAAAGTGGTCAGAGATTGATGTTAGGCACAAGCAATTTTTGGTTGAAGTCTGTCTTTTTTTGTTTAAGTCTGTCTATTTTTGTTTGAAGTCTCTTTATATTTGTTTGAAGTCTTCCTTATATATTTGTTTGAAGTCTGTCTATTTTTGTTTGAAGTCTGCCTATTTTTGTTTGAAGTCTTGTTTATGTTTGTTTGAAGTCTGTCTAGTTTTGTTTGAAGTCTGTCTATTTTTATTTGAAATCTGTCTAGTTTTGTTTGAAGTCTGTCTTATCTTTGTTTGAAGTCTTGTCTATTTTTCTGTAAAGTCTGTCTACGTTTGTGTTGGAATGTTGTACGTGAAATCCGTCACTAGCTTTTACATGTAGACTTTTATATCAAGTCTGTCACTTTTTAAATGTCAAATTTGTCATTTAAAAAATTAAATGTTTGGCATTAGATTTTTGGAGGAAACCTTTTGACTCTAAGGAAAAATTAAAAATAGAAAAAAAATGGTATGTAAGAAGCTTTACGTGGTAAATGGACGACACAGACTAAACAACGTTTCGGCCCAATAGGCCTTCAGCAGGAGCAAAAAAAAACACACACACAAACTAATAAGGAAACAACCAAAACAAAAACAATCGAAACGTGTTAAAGAAAACAAAATTGTCTATCCTGTGTGTAAGAACTTATTTTTGACTTTAACCATCGAGCTATTGGAACTATAAGCATGTTTATTACACACGTTCCCCCGAAGCCAAATGGGACTGTACACAGGGTGGATCCTTCTATAATCTAAGGGCTAGAGGGCACAAATATGAAGATATCAAATGTTGGACACAAGAGCCTGTTAAAGTTCTCATCATCATCATTGAGTGCCGACTCCCCATCGAAGGTTGGCTACCATGGAGCACCACCCCGTTCTGTCTCTTGCTTTGATGGTGCAGGTTGTCATAGGTTGACTTGTCCATCTTTTGATGTTACTCGTCCATGTTAGTCTTGGTCTGCCTCTTTTACCTTGTATTTTCCCCACCAGGATTACTTTTAGTAGGCTGTTGTGTCTTTTAACATGCCCCAAAAATTGTATTTGTCTTATTTGAATTGTGTTTAGTAGTTCTCATTTAATTTTAGTTGTTTTAAGACTTCATCTTTTGTTTTCTTTTCTTTCCACCAATTCTTCCTATTCTTCTATAGATGCACATTTCAAAGGATTAAATTTTCTCTTCTGTTTTCTTGTCTAATGCCCACGTTTCTGTATCACATAGGGATGTGAGAAGATTTAACATTTTACTATTCTTAGTTTTAGCCCTGGTGTTATTTGTTTTGATGTTAGTATATTTTATTTTTCATGACATTAAAATTACTTTTTGCCATTCCTATTCTTTTGTTTATTTCAGTTGTACATTTTCCATCACTGGTTATAGTATGTCTCAGGTAGTTGTAGCTCTGGACTGTCTCCAGGTCTATTCCTTCAACGTTGATGTCCACTTGTAGATTTTGAGGGAGGTTCTTATATAAGTCCCTTAAATTTGTGTGAACAACTTAGCCAGGCAAAGTCTTAATACTGGTGGAAAGTAGAAGGAACAAAGGAGAATAGAATGGAACAAAGGAGAGTAGAATGGAACAAAGGAGAGTAGAATGGAACAAAGGAGAGTAGAATGGAACAAAGGAGAGTAGAATGGAACAAAGGAGAGTAGAATGGAACGAAGGAGAATAGAATGGAACAAAGGAGAGTAGAATGGAACAAAGGAGAATAGAATGGAACAAAGGAGAGTAGAATGGAACAAAGGAGAGTAGAAGGAACAAAGGAGAGTAGAATGGAACGAAGGAGAATAGAATGGAACAAAGGAGAGTAGAATGGAACAAAGGAGAGTAGAATGGAACAAAGGAGAGTAGAATGGAACAAAGGAGAGTAGAATGGAACGAAGGAGAGTAGAATGGAACAAAGGAGAGTAGAATGAGAGAGGTGGGAGGGAGAACATGTAAACAACATATTATAAATGTCAAACGGGAAGGGGAGATAAGACACGGATCCAACAACTGGACTGAATGCGAGGTTTCACGATTGGTAAATAAGAGCTGATTAAGACCCTGCTCCACCTCCCAGTTGTGACCCTGGTAGTAGACTATCCAATCTGGCCAAGGAAGTAAGGATCGCGGAGGGAAGACAACCAGGTATTAAACGACGTGCTGAAGTCGGATGTTCTGGGCTGAAAGTCGCAATTAAACAACACATTACATCTACGCCAACTGAACGTTCGTTACAAGGGAGGACGACGAGGGAGGACTACGAGGGAGGACGACGAGGGAGGACTACGAGGAGGACGACGAGGGAGGACGACGAGGGAGGAATACGAGGGAGGACGACGAGGGGGACGACGAGGGAGGACTACGAGGGAGGACTACGAGGGAGGACGACGAGGGAGGACGACGAGGGAGGACTACGAGGGAGGACGACGAGGGAGGACTACGAGGGAGGACTACGAGGGAGGACTACGAGGGAGGACTACGAGGGAGGACGACGAGGGAGGACGACGAGGGAGGACGACAAGGGAGGACGACAAGGGAGGACGACAAGGGAGGACTACGAGGGAGGACGACAAGGGAGGACGACAAGGGAGGACGACAAGGGAGGACTACAAGGGAGGACGACAAGGGAGGACGACAAGGGAGGACTACGAGGGAGGACTGCAAGGGAGGACTACGAGGGAGGACTACGAGGGAGGACGACGAGGGAGGACTACGAGGGAGGACTACGAGGGAGGACTACGAGGGAGGACGACGAGGGAGGACTACGAGGGAGGACGACAAGGGAGGACGACAAGGGAGGACTACGAGGGAGGACGACAAGGGAGGACGACAAGGGAGGACGACAAGGTTGGACTACGAGGGAGGACGACGAGGGAGGACTACGAGGGAGGACTACGAGGGAGGACGACAAGGGAGGACTACGAGGGAGGACGACAAGGGAGGACTACGAGGGAGGACGACAAGGGAGGACTACAAGGGAGGACGACAAGGGAGGACGACAAGGGAGGACTACGAGGGAGGACGACAAGGGAGGACGACAAGGGAGGACGACAAGGGAGGACGACAAGGGAGGACTACGAGGGAGGACTACGAGGGAGGACGACAAGGGAGGACAACAAGGGAGGACGACAAGGGAGGACGACGAGGGAGGACGACAAGGGAGGACGACAAGGGAGGACGACGAGGGAGGACGACAAGGGAGGACGACGAGGGAGGACGACGAGGGAGGACGACAAGGGAGGACTACGAGGGAGGACTACGAGGGAGGACGACGAGGGAGGACGACAAGGGAGGACTACGAGGGAGGACTACGAGGGAGGACGACAAGGGAGGACGACGAGGGAGGACGACGAGGGAGGACGACAACGGAGGACGACAAGGGAGGACGACAAGGGAGGACGACAAGGGAGGACTACGAGGGAGGGCGACAAGGGAGGACGACAAGGGAGGACTACGAGGGAGGACTACGAGGGAGGACTACAAGGGAGGACTACGAGGGAGGACGACAAGGGAGGACGACAAGGGAGGACTTCAAGGGAGGACTACGAGGGAGGACTACGAGGGAGGACGACAAGGGAGGACGACAAGGGAGGACGACAAGGGAGGACTACGAGGGAGGACGACAAGGGAGGACTACAAGGGAGGACTACAAGGGAGGACTACGAGGGAGGACGTCAAGGGAGGACGACAAGGGAGGACTACGAGGGAGGACGACAAGGGAGGACTACCTGGGAGGACTACGAGGGAAGACTACGAGGGAGGACTACGAGGGAGGACTACGAGGGAGGACGACGAGGGAGGACTACAAGGGAGGACTACGAGGGAGGACGACGAGGGAGGACTACAAGGGAGGACTACGAGGGAGGACGACAAGGGAGGACTACAAGGGAGGACTACGAGGGAGGACTACGAGGGAGGACGACAAGGGAGGACTACGAGGGAGGACTACGAGGGAGGACGACAAGGGAGGACTACAAGGGAGGACTACGAGGGAGGACTACGAGGGAGGACGACAAGGGAGGACTACGAGGGAGGACTACGAGGGAGGACGACAAGGGAGGACGACAAGGGAGGACGACAAGGGAGGACTACGAGGGAGGACTGCGAGGGAGGACGACAAGGAGGACGACAAGGGTGGACTACGAGGAGGACTACGAGGGAGGACGACAAGGCTGGACTACTCATTACTTGAGAAGTCAGAGAGAAAGAAAGCAAGAAACAGAAAACAGAAGGAAGGAAGGAAGGAAGGAAGGAAGGAAGGAAAAGGAAGGAAGGAAGGAAGGAAGGAAGGAAGGAAGGAAGGAAGGAAGGAAGGAAGGAAGGAAGGAAGGAAGGAAGGAAGGAAGAGAATGGACAGCTTCCTGGTTGGAGAAGGTTGTGCTTTTATCGAGTCAAGAAATAACTCCAAGTCCGTCTTTTCTAAGAAAAAATAAAAGAAAAGCTAGGTTCTGACAACTGGTTCTGACAACAACTGGTTCTGACAACTGGTTCATACATTTTCTAGGTCCTCATTTTTAAAATGAACATATCAGCCACATGAACCACCACGATACCTTCCCCTTACCCAAACAGACATTACAGAAATGTATACACCTTCCTTTAGATCTCATAGAATTGTCGAAACAACAAACGGTTGCTTCCACCTCAATGTGTTGCTCAGCATGCACCATCAGAAATGTAACATAATTGATATCCCTTTCAGTGACACTGTTAAGTAAATTATGGTTATTTGTTCACGATGGTCACAACAAACACACACAAACTATTGTGTACCTGCGTCACTTTTTAATTCTCATTTTTTTTTGTTCAGCTCAAGGATAGAAGCGTTGTACAATTTTCTATCAACTTCGCGGGCCGATATAAATTGCTTCACGGACCAGGTCTGGCCCGCAGGCCGTAGATTGCTTACTCTTTGACTGTACACTTTTGAGCGCTGTTCGAGATCAATGTAAAGGCTTCACTAAATTACCCAGTAATGAATGTTCCTTCTATTTCTGTTAATTACCGCCCTCATCGTCTCCCCATTCCACACTCATTATTTCACAAATGCAACCCTCGCTCCGTCCTCCTACTGTAACCTTTGTAGTATCATTTTACTTGTTTCCAGAGGCGGATCTCATACCTCTTCAAACACGTCCCTGCATTCTTAAATAAGATGAACCATATCTTCTCTCCCTCACTCATATAGTTACGCCTTGTGGTTGGAGGGGTCGCGTGCCCCTGAGAACAAAGGCGATATGTCAGCTGGAGCTTAGCTCCCGGCAGGGTCAATTAATTATCACCTTTTATTTAAATATATTTTATAAAATTAAAGGTGATTTCAAAATCACCTTTTATTTTATTATTGTGTATTTTAGATGCTTCATTATTAATTAGCTAGCTATGTAGGACTAATTTTATTTACATACATGTCTATGTGTGTGTTTGTGTGTTCCTGCTGAAGGCCTATTGAGCTGATTCGTCGTTCAAATGTGTGTCTTCCATTAATTAAGTAAAGGTTTTGCTATACCATTATATATATATATATATATATCTTTTCAATTCTCCAAGTTCACCCAATCTGGACAGGTCTTTGGTGAGGGGCCAGACAAAGGAGCCAGGAGTAGATGGACAGGTCCTTGGTGAGGGGCCAGACAAAGGAGTCAGGAGTAGATGGACAGGTCCTTGGTGAGGGGCCAGACAAAGGAGCCAGGAGTAGATGGACAGGTCCTTGGTGAGGGGCCAGACAAAGGAGCCAGGAGTAGATGGACAGGTCCTTGGTGAGGGGCCAGACAAAGGAGCCAGGAGTAGATGGACAGGTCCTTGGTGAGGGGCCAGACAAAGGAGCTAGGAGTAGATGGACAGGTCCTTGGTGAGGGGCCAGACAAAGGAGTCAGGAGTAGATGGACAGGTCCTTGGTGAGGGGCCAGACAAAGGAGCCAGGAGTAGATGGACAGGTCCTTGGTGAGGGGCCAGACAAAGGAGTCAGGAGTAGATGGACAGGTCCTTGGTGAGGGGCCAGACAAAGGAGCCAGGAGTAGATGGACAGGTCCTTGGTGAAGGGCCAGACAAAGGAGCCAGGAGTAGATGGACAGGTCCTTGGTGAGGGGCCAGACAAAGGAGTCAGGAGTAGATGGACAGGTCCTTGGTGAGGGGCCAGACAAAGGAGTCGGAGTAGATGGACAGGTCCTTGGTGAGGGGCCAGACAAAGGAGTCAGGAGTAGATGGACAGGTCCTTGGTGAGGGGCCAGACAAAGGAGTCAGGAGTAGATGGACAGGTCCTTGGTGAGGGGCCAGACAAAGGAGTCAGGAGTAGATGGACAGGTCCTTGGTGAGGGGCCAGACAAAGGAGCTAGGAGTAGATGGACAGGTCCTTGGTGAGGGGCCAGACAAAGGAGTCAGGAGTAGATGGACAGGTCCTTGGTGAGGGGCCAGACAAAGGAGTCAGGAGTAGATGGACAGGTCCTTGGTGAGGGGCCAGACAAAGGAGTCAGGAGTAGATGGACAGGTCCTTGGTGAGGGGCCAGACAAAGGAGTCAGGAGTAGATGGACAGGTCCTTGGTGAGGGGCCAGACAAAGGAGTCAGGAGTAGATGGACAGGTCCTTGGTGAGGGGCCAGACAAAGGAGCCAGGAGTAGATGGAACCCTTTAAGTGAAGACGCAGAACCAACCGACGAGTGGTACACACTCTGGTCTGAACTAATCCATCCCCACTTCATGGGTTCAATTCTTCTCTGTCTTTTTTCATCTTTCGGTCCTCTATCAAACAGGCAGGTGGTGCTCCAGAGCTCTGAAGAGTAGTCCACCTATGAGAGAGACAACACTACACAAAACTCGGGCAGATGGTACTCGTTAACCAGGGAGGGCCGACCATCTAAGGGCAGAATCCCCTTACAGAAAAGACAATCTGCTGCCTTGCAGGAAGATTGGGACAGTCAAAGGCTAAGGAAAGCAAACTCGAATAAAATTCTGGCAGAAATCGGATGCACTGAGTCACAGGCCCAGAACATAGCGCAATGTACATGCAGTACGTACGTGCGTACGTGCTCAATCAAAGTGGATACACATATAGTCGAGCGAAGAACTAGGCCAAAACATATGAGAACGAAACGTAAGTACGTCAACTCGCTGTTAATACCTTAGCATCTCAAAGAGCCATTCTGTACTTGACCCTCGCTGTTAATACCTTAGCATCTCAAAGAGCCATTCTGTACTTGACCCTCGCTGTTAATACCTCAGCATCTCAAAGAGCCATTCTGTACTTGACCCTCGCTGTTAATACCTCAGCATCTCAAAGAGCCATTCTGTACTTGACCCTCGCTGTTAATACCTCAGCATCTCAAAGAGCCATTCTGTACTTGACCCTCGCTGTTAATACCTCAGCATCTCAAAGAGCCATTCTGTACTTGACCCTCGCTGTTAATACCTTAACATCTCAAAGAGCCATTCTGTACTTGACCCTCGCTGTTAATACCTTAGCATCTCAAAGAGCCATTCTGTACTTGACCCTCGCTGTTAATACCTTAACATCTCAATGAGCCATTCTGTACTTGACCCTCGCTGTTAATACCTTAGCATCTCAAAGAGCCATTCTGTACTTGACCCTCGCTGTTAATACCTTAACATCTCAAAGAGCCATTCTGTACTTGACCCTCGCTGTTAATACCTTAACATCTCAATGAGCCATTCTGTACTTGACCCTCGCTGTTAATACCTTAGCATCTCAAAGAGCCATTCTGTACTTGACCCTCGCTGTTAATACCTTAGCATCTCAAAGAGCCATTCTGTACTTGACCCTCGCTGTTAATACCTTAGCATCTCAAAGAGCCATTCTGTACTTGACCCTCGCTGTTAATACCTTAACATCTCAAAGAGCCATTCTGTACTTGACCCTCGCTGTTAATACCTTAACATCTCAATGAGCCATTCTGTACTTGACCCTCGCTGTTAATACCTTAGCATCTCAAAGAGCCATTCTGTACTTGACCCTCGCTGTTAATACCTTAGCATCTCAAAGAGCCATTCTGTACTTGACCCTCGCTGTTAATACCTTAGCATCTCAAAGAGCCATTCTGTACTTGGTCGTCATTGTTATAGAATCTCCATGCCAGCACGAATTAAACTCAACAACAAAAAAACATGAAAACAGCGACTGTACATTGAGACAGTGCACAGGCTATAAGCGACCAAACGACTCATGAATGACCGTCTGTAGAAATGTGGTTTTACAGAAGAATGTTGAGAATACCATGGACAGCTAAGAAGAGTAATTAAAACTTTCTGAAAGAGGCCAAAGCAAAAAGAGAGCTAATTTCCAATATTAGGAAGAAACAATCATCTTTTTTGGCCATGTAATGAGAAGAGAACAGCTGGAATATATTGTAACAACTAGAAAAATTGAGGGACGAAGAGATAGAGGGAAGCAAAGAAAAAAAATAACAGATAGCTTAAGAGAATGGCTTGGCAGAAGGTCAACAACAGAAATGATAAATAGCTGTCAAGATAGAAAGTTGTGGAGAGACATGATCACCTACGCCAGCAGGCCCGGTACCTCCTTGTTATAGACCCGGTAATAGATTATGTTGGGACCAGGCAAACAATTGTAGTGCTGCGGTAAAGCTTGTAGAAAGGGGCAAGTGGTGGGGTGTAACATACACTCTCACAAATATAGTGACAGCTTTACCATAAAAAAGGAATAAAATCAAATGCTGACGAGTGTAGGTTACACCTTAAATAGATTATCATGAAGTCTCGGTCACAGGGAATGGATCGCGGGAGAAGGCAAAACTGAAACCGGTGTCCAAAGATGTCATGTCTGATGTTCTGGGTTGAAATGCACAGATGATAGTGAGCGGGCAGTATGGAGATGTCATCAGTCTTGAGCTGACGCTTTGACATCTACAGAAGCACACAGAAAAAGAAGAAGAAGAAGAAGAAGAAGAAGAAGAAGAAGAAGAAGAAGGAGGAGGAGGAGGAATAGATATATATACATTAGGGCAGCTTGTTGTAAATTGCTAAAATAGCCAAATCTTAACTTACGCCCATTTAACGCTTTTTAAGAGTAAATGTCACCACAAAGCAGATAAACAAACACAAACATACAAACAATTGAACACATCAAAAACAAAATGACAAGAGCAGCAATGACTCTCGACAGCTACTTACCGTTTTCACGGTTTCATAAAACAAGAATGGATATCCAACATTCAAACTGGACATATCCCATATGGAGAGTTGATGATCAAATTCAACGCTTGGTAACAACTATCATCCTCCAAGTTAGAATTTGTTTAACTAAACAAATACGAAAACTGTATCGCAAAAAGAAAAAACAAAAACACAAATAATACAAGCCAAACGTTAACCACAAAACAAATCAGTGTTTTTATGATTGTTTCTCCTCGCAAGGTATTTTTATTTATCGTGTACGAAATTTTGCAGGAAAACTGGTTCAAATATGAAAAAATAAACACCCAAAATGAATGAATAAAAAAAACAGAACCTGGTTATTCATAGCAGGGTGTAATTTTCGGGAATTCTTGGCATAATTCTGTCTTGCGTGGGAGTATTCTGTCTTCGTTGGAATACATACAGCCCTGATGTGTGTTGCGCGTGCATGCAAGACGCGAGCTTGGAGGAACGAACTACCAACACGGCTGTCTTCGGTGCAATGTTTCAACCACAGCAACTGTTGATCTTAAACTGCATTACTTATGAGAAAGGAATATACTAAAATTGTGCAAGATTAATCTAAGATTTGTACCAAAAAAAAATAAAAATTGAAAATTAAATATTAAAAAGGGGGTTTAAAAATTATCAACACGATTTGTGTGTGATACAGACTACAGTAACTATATCCACTTCTCAATTAAGTTTGAAAATTCAACGAAAAGCACAAATCAAAATCATAAACATCGAGAATTCTGTTATCGTCTCAGCCTGTATTAACAAACAAAATGGCTTACGAATATTTTATGAAAATGTTATCCACAAAACATTTCTGGTTGCTGTTAGAAAAGCGCCCATTCACAAGGGAATCGTTCACACACCCATTTTCCAGTTTCTCTAACGAATCTTATGCTGGAACAGCAACCAGCCAGGCTTGCCGTGAATGGGGTTGGTTGAGCTGGAGGCCGGCGCAGGAATATTGAATAAATTATCCAAGCCAGGCTGGGATATGAATGAAGACGTGCGGGCCCCGGCCAAGATTGCTACAGTGCTTCTCTTATAGTGGGTTGAGTTGACACACTCAAATACAGCCGTCTTTTCTTGAAACAACGCGTTTTAACGTCACTATCTCACTCAATTCACGTGTTTATAACATAACTCAATCTTATAACATAGGCAAGCTTAACAAACATGCACAAACGAGGACCTAACCGTTATATTTCACATTTGGTCAGGGGACTACTTTTTGTATCGCCAGCAGCGGCGTGATCTGCCTACTTAGCATATTTCATATGAATGAGTGTCACGTGACGTGTTGGTAAAATAATAATGGCGTCGAGTCCCAATTACAACCGCCCCACTTATCCCCAACTCCCCCGCCCCCATGACATCATGTCCATTTCGTTATATTCTGTCGTTCCTTCTATCGTTCTCGTACTTTTTTTTTTTTAAGGAGAAATTGATAATTCCTTAGGTACTCTAACCGGGTAGTCAGAACTGTCTGCCTGTGCGAGGTTTAGTTTGTTTCTCTTGAATGAACGACTTAACGATGTAGCTAGTGTTGAAGGTAACGAAGCGACTAACACCCGGCGCTAACTAGGCGCTGATAACTGATATCGAACGTTTGTGTGTGTGTGTGCTAAGTGTTTATGTCTGTGTGTAGGCAGAGGGCTATTGATCGTAAAAAGACTGATTGATGTACGAGATCGTGGTGAGAGGAACTCACACTATGTTCCAGCATTGATGTGTTTATGGTTTTATCACGTTCTGCCCGGTTCCTTGAAAGAACGTGCCTGAGATTACCTCCCTTCATTGGCCGTCTTCAAGTGGGCGTTAATTTGGCGTAGATGGTCATCTGTTGGACATGTGATGATAAGAGATAATAACCGAATAACAAAGCAAGCCCTCATGTGGGAAACAACAGGTAAGAAGAAAAGAGGGAGACACTGAGAAGAACATTGATGAGAGAGACAAGAGCAGCAGGAATTGGCTCCCTCAATGAGATAGAGCTGCTTGCACAGAACAGAGACAAATGGCGAGGTTTTATAAAAGATATTTACAAGAATTGAAAACTGCTGGAATAAAAATTTAGATAAGAGAACGAGTATCTTGGTCTACGCCCTATGGGCCGGCTACGGCTCGAAAGGTCAATAGATAGATATAATTTGGCGTAGATATGCTGTTTTGTGTTTTATAACAAGCGGCAACAATGTACGCCTTTCGGCCCGACATATCCGTATTCAGCACGATATTTGTGGGTGCTTGTTTCCATTCCTTGCGTGATGCCCAATCACTTGACCAGGCTGCAGCAAGGCGCTGTGTCGAGGAGTATGGGATCGATCCTCCATTGAGCTATCTCTTGTTCCCTGTTTTCTCTGCCTCTTTTACCTTGTATTTTCCCTCCAGGATTACTTTTAGTAGGCTGTTGTGTCTTTAAACATGGCCCAAAAATCGCATTTGTCTTGTTTGAATTGTGTTTAGTAGTTCCTAGTTCTCTTTTCATTTTTAGTTGTTTTAAGACTACATCGTTTCTTTTCTTTTCTTTCCATCCGATTCTTCCAATTTATTTACAGATCCACGTATACACATAGGCTTACATTTTTGTTTTGTTTTCTTGTCTAATGTCCATGTTTGTGCACCATACAGGGAGGTTGGAAAGATATCACATCTTACTATTCTTAGTTTTAGCCAGGATGTTGTTTGTTTTGATGTCTGTGTATTTTTCATGTCACAGAAACCAGGAAGCGGGAAATAGTAGACTCGTGGGATCAAAAAATGCGGACTGGCATTTGCTGTAAAGGCCCCTTGCCTCGAAAAGGCCCAACCGATGCTGTTGGTGGTCGCCCTCCCTCTGTGTCGTGGAGTTAAGGCACAGGTAGAAAGGGCAAGAGCTATTGATCAAACACAAAGAAGTTAAGTACCCCCGTCACGACAAGTGACGTATGGGGAATATGGTGTTAGTGACCATACATTTT
Organism: Megaustenia siamemsis; assembly: GCA_032433765.1. Classification (NCBI taxonomy): domain Eukaryota; kingdom Metazoa; phylum Mollusca; class Gastropoda; order Stylommatophora; family Ariophantidae; genus Megaustenia; species Megaustenia siamemsis. Next base: position 37,723,703 of record JAVIAB010000102.1, read on the forward strand.
ACAGACCATCAGAACGTGATTTTTGGGGTAATGTGGTCGGTATTACGCCCGTGCCGCTTCGCTTTTCCAGAAAAAAAACATGTACCCATTTAAGGCTGGGTGAACCCGGACCCCGTCGGTTGGGATTGAACCCTACCCCTTGTCCTTTGTAGTCCTGTTTACTAACCACTGAGCTGTCGCGGCTTCGATCAAACACAAAGAGAAACACTAATTGTATCAAAGTTGAAGGAGTGCTCAACACGAAATAGCCTTACAACAAAGTCTGCACGAAGAGCAAGTAAATAGGGAGGGCTATCGTGGCCATGACAGGTACCATACCAGGAGATGCTGTATGGAGATGTCCCCAACCCAGAGCTGACCAACGCTTTCTTTGAAATTATTAATATTGACGTCTAGAGGTTGGCCATGACAGGTATCATACCAGGAGATGCTGTATGGAGATGTCACCAACCCAGAGCTGACCAACGCTTTCTCCCAACTAATTAATATTGACGTGAAAGGTGTAATCAGTAGAAGAATAGAAGCGAAGAAATATCAAATGATTAGATTTAAAATGCCACTTTCTATTAATACAAGCAGCTGTGTAGTGGTCCGCGATCCAGGGGGTGGATCATATCTCATTAAGTCCAAGTGTCGACAGTAGTTTGTCTTATGTTTCTCTGCGTACCTTAGCGTTATTCTTCTTCACTGTTCTCTGTTCTAGCTGTTGTTATACAATATGTCACAAATTCTCTCTGTTAGTTCATGCAGATGCTGTTTTCTGTTCTAGCTGTTGTTATACAATATGTCACAAATGCTCTCTGTTAGTTCATGCAGATGCTGTTCTCTGTTCTAGCTGTTGTTATACAATATGTCACAAATGCTCTCTGTTAGTTCATGCAGATGCTGTTTTCTGTTCTGGCTGTTGTTATACAATATGTCACAAATGCTCTCTGTTAGTTCATGCAGATGCTGTTTTCTGTTCTGGCTGTTGTTATACAATATGTCACAAATGCTCTCTGTTAGTTCATGCAGATGCTGTTTTCTGTTCTGGCTGTTGTTATACAATATGTCACAAATGCTCTCTGTTAGTTCATGCAGATGCTGTTTTCTGTTCTGGCTGTTGTTATACAATATGTCACAAATGCTCTCTGTTAGTTCATGCAGATGCTGTTTTCTGTTCTGGCTGTTGTTATACAATATGTCACAAATGCTCTCTGTTAGTTCATGCAGATGCTGTTTTCTGTTCTGGCTGTTGTTATACAATATGTCACAATGCTCTCTGTTAGTTCATGCAGATGCTGTTTTCTGTTCTGGCTGTTGTTATACAATATGTCACAAATGCTCTCTGTTAGTTCATGCAGATGCTGTTTTCTCCACTTTGGGTGTTTGTCATCATCATCATTAGGTACGGTCTCCGCATCGAAGGTTGGCTACCATGGAGTGCCATTCCACTCTGTCTCTTGCATTGATCGTGCAGGTTGTCATAGGTTGACTTGTCCATCTTTTGATGTTACTCGACCATGTTAGTTTTGGTCTGCCTCTGCCTCTTTTACCTTGTATTTTCCCTTCCAAGATTACTTTTAGTAGGCTGTTGTGTCTCTTAACATGGCCCACCAATTTCATTTGTCTTGTTCTAATTGTGTTTAGTAGTTCTCTTTTCATTTTCAGTTGTTTTAAAACTTCATCGTTTGTTTTCTTTTCTTTCCATCCAATTCTACCTATTCTTCTATAAATCCACATTTCAAAGGCTTCAATTTTCTGTTCTGTTTTCTGGTCTAATGTCCATATTTCTGCACTATAAAGGAATATTGAGAAGATATAACATTTTGCTATTCTTAGTTTTAGTCCTGGTGTTATTTGTTTTGGTATTAGTATATTTGTTATTGTTTTTGTGTATTTTTTTATATTGTAGATTGTATTATTGTAGATTGTATTATTGTAGATTGTATTATTGTAGATTGCATTATTGTAGATTTTAGATTTATTGTAGATTGTATATTTAGTGTATTTGTTGTTGTCACGGGTGTTTGTATATATTATTAAATGGTTTAGCTGTTCACATAGAGGTTATTAAGTCTGCTTTCTGCATTGCTTTTGTTGATTCCACAAACGTTTTTCCACTTTAGTCTACCTTTCTTAAACCCATTTATTCTCTGGTGCACGGGATGGTTTGTCAGTCGTTTAAATTGTGCTCCTTGTTATTGAGTCTTGGTGTCTCTTCTGTCTTCCATTGTTTTGTTGAGTCCTGGTGTCTCTTCTGTCTTCCATTGTTTTGTTGAGTCCTGGTGTCTCCTCTGTCTTCCATTGTTTTGTTGAGTCTTGGTGTCTCTTCTGTCTTCCATTTTGTTATTGAGTCTTGGTGTCTCTTCTGTCTTCCATTGTCTTGTTGAGTCCTGATGTCTCTTCTGTCTTCCATTGTGTTGTTGAGTCTTGGTGTCTCTTCTGTCTTCCATTGTCTTGTCGAGTCCTGATGTCTCTTCTGTCTTCCATTGTTTTGTCGAGTCCTGATGTCTCTTCTGTCTTCCATTGTCTTGTCGAGTCCTGATGTCTCTTCTGTCTTCCATTGTCTTGTTCAGTCCTGGTGTCTCTTCTGTCTTCCATTGTCTTGTTGAGTTCTGGTGTCTCTTCTGTCTTCCATTGTCTTGTTCAGTCCTGGTGTCTCTTCTGTCTTCCATTGTTTTGTTGAGTCCTGATGTCTCTTCTGTTATCCATTGTCTTGTTCAGTCCTGATGTCTCTTCTGTCTTCCATTGTTTTGTTGAGTCCTGATGTCTCTTCTGTCTTCCATTGTCTTGCTCAGTCCTGATGTCTCTTCTGTCTTCCATTGTCTTGTTCAGTCCTGGTGTCTCTTCTGTCTTCCATTGTCTTGTTCAGTCCTGATGTCTCTTCTGTCTTCCATGGTCTTGTTCAGTCCTGATGTCTCTTCTGTCTTCCATTGTCTTGTTCAATCCTGGTGTCTCTTCTGTCTTCCATTGTCTTGTTCAGTCCTGGTGTCTCTTCTGTCTTCCATTGTCTTGTTCAGTCCTGGCGTCTCTTCATCTTCCATTGTCTTGTCGAGTCCTGGTGTCTCTTCTGTCTTCCAATGTCTTGTCGAGTTTTGGTGTCTCTTCTGTCTTCCATTGTTTTGTCGAGTCCTGGTGTCTCTTCATCTTCCATTGTCTTGTTGAGTCCTGGTGTCTCTTCTGTCTTCCAATGTCTTGTCGAGTCTTGGTGTCTCTTCTGTCTTCCATTGTCTTGTCGAGTCCTGGTGTCTCTTCTGTCTTCCAATGTCTTGTCGAGTCTTGGTGTCTCTTCATCTTCCATCGTTTTGTCGAGTCCTGGTGTCTCTTCATCTTCCATTGTCTTGTCGAGTCCTGGTGTCTCTTCATCTTCCATTGTTTTGTCGAGTCCTGGTGTCTCTTCATCTTCCATTGTTTTGTCGAGTCTTGGTGTCTCTTCTTTCTTCCAATGTCTTGTCGAGTCTTGGTGTCTCTTCTGTCTTCCAATGTCTTGTCGAGTCTTGGTGTCTCTTCTGTCTTCCATTGTCTTGTCGAGTCTTGGTGTCTCTTCTGTCTTCCAATGTCTTGTCGAGTCTTGGTGTCTCTTCTGTCTTCCAATGTCTTGTCGAGTCTTGGTGTCTCTTCATCTTCCAATGTCTTGTCGAGTCTTGGTGTCTCTTCTGTCTTCCATTGTCTTGTCGAGTCCTGGTGTCTCTTCATCTTCCAATGTCTTGTCGAGTCTTGGTGTCTCTTCATCTTCCATTGTCTTGTTCAGTGCTGGTGTCTCTTCTGTCTTCCATTGTCTTGTTGATGTTAAACAACTTGCCCAGAATTTTGATTTACCGCGCGGTACAGATGAATATAAATCTTGGCTAGCTAGGGTTGGTCAGGAGTCAAATAATAATAAATGAATATTATTATGGATGAAACTTCCGAATCGAATTATCAACGCATCCGGGAAATATTTGTTTTAATAGGAAAATACAGATATATAATGTGTTCCCGAGTTGTGATCATAATACTATGCTATAGTCATGAGTGACTACAAAGGACAAGAGGTAGGTTTCGATCCCAACCGACGGCAGTAGTATAGCCCCATTTGACCGTATTTGGACCGTAAATTAACAAAGACATATAGTGTGGTGCGCAGCGCACCACATGTACATGAGAGACAGGGGAGTTAACCGTGACATTTCGTGTCGAGGTATGACCTCTAAGCCCGATGACCGGAAGTGACGGTTTATGTCTGGTGTGTGCTGACTTTGGAGTTCTTTATGTACTTGATCGTTAGTGATAGGTTAGTAGATTATACAACAGCATTGAAAACAATCAATATAAAACAAAGACAAAAGATATATTTTATTCTTTTATTATCTCAATAGGTGTATAACATACAGTGGATATTATATAACATTCAAAAATATTCAGTACATGAGTCAATATATAGTACAGGATAACATTATTTATAGATAGGTAGTGGATGTCTGCTTAGCTCTATGTCATAAATGAATCTAAGGGGTGAAACTATTAGAGATTGCTGGGTAGTCTAAGCTGGTAGTGTAAAGAGTTAAATATCTAGAGGAGTTGTCGAGACGTATCTCAGCTACCTTTCTTTTTATATAGAAATAGAAAGAGCATTTCTTGTTTGACTGTAGGAAAATATGGAATTATTTAAGACTTGAAACCTACATTTTTCCACCTTAGCCTTTTGCGTAGCGAGAACCTCTAAAAACATATCTTTATCTAATTTGTTGTGTTGCTTGCTTAGCCCTTTACAACTGATTTTATCGTAATCCCACTACAATGGTATGTCTTACTACAAAGCTAACAAGAGCTGTCCCTTCGTACTCTAGTTTTAAAGCCCGGGCGTCGTTTGGTGTATGCTTTAACACCCTTACAGTTTATACAGTCTGTCTTGCTAGTATGTTCATCGCAAAACTCAGCAGGAAACCAGTCTTTATATACACTATTAAAATCATCCCGCAGACCTGACTTAACTATATCCTCTAGCTTAGGTGCACTTAAAGCAATATAAACTATCAGTATCTGTTCACATAACTGAAAGTTGGACCTATCTACAAACTTATCTAAGAACTCGAAATAAAAATCTAACATACGAAGTTTTGCATATGATATGACGAAGAAACCGATTTGTAGGGGCAAGTCCCAAACAGTTTTCTTTTTCTCCATCTCAATTTCAAAAGATCCTCCCCTATTCAGTCATCTTTTAAACCGGGAACTATTAATCATTTCGATATCTCATCCCCCTGAACGTACGAGACAGCGCTATGATTGGCCTTATTGGTTAGAGTCTTCCCGTAGGCTGAGTTTCCTAAGAGCTTCATCGTATCGCTTACTATAGATTGACTTTCGTCTAGATCACCAGCCCTCCTAGCATCAGAAACCATTTCGCCAAACTTTTTAAAACAACTAGACGGTTGATATTCTATCACTTGATAAATTTTTGTTACCCCAATCCATGGTCTAAATACCATTTTAACAGTGGCGTTGCCAACAAAATTTTTTCCCCGACATAACTACCTATTAGGGTGCGACGAGGGGTTGACAACAGTTATGTTTGAGGGCATATTCACCCATAAACGGTCCAATATCATCACGCGTGACGTCAATATTTTTGAAAATTGGAGTAATCTCACTGAAATGTTCTTCAGGCGGTCGGGGACGTGTAGATCACATTCCACTAGCCAAAACATGTCCCATCTGAAACAGAAGTCAGAATCTGTTTATCACTGAGAGGGAGCCCTTCTTTAGAGTAAGAGGGTCTAGCTCGGGGGATGGCTTTAGAAAGGAAAGCCCTAATGTTTGGTCAGACTTTTTCAGAGCCTGCCACTCACATTCCCACATAACTTCTACTGGGACTTTGACCTCCTCGGTTAGATAGGTGTGTATCTCACATGTTTTTTCAAACAGCTCGAACAAGGGCTTATATTAACAGGGGTCTATCTTTATCTTTGGTGAGGGGACAGTCTTTGTGACCATGGTACAAACAACATGAAAATTATAGCCTCTTCTATTGGATTATCCCACCCATCACAGGGATATTTCTATCACCTAACCGAAACTCCCTCCCATTAACTGAGTTTTCAACTCCACCCCTTCTGGCGAGCGACCCACGTTAGCCACTCTCTACTTTGTTGGACATAATAGTTATCTTTTTCGACCCTAAACCCGGTCTCCATTCTTCTAATAATTGGGTAATCTGTTGGCATTGGGTTCATCAGAGCCAAAGATACAACGCGTTGGCATCGTAACCTTGGATGGATTTGACTACCTGTCCGCCCCTAATAAACGTTTTGCCTACCTCGTGATACCTATGGAAAATTATAGAGGGACCCCCGACGATATTATCTCTAAGCATTTTGTGTAGACTCGCTGTTTGCTCGAACATAAACTAAACATTTACACCCCTATCAACGGTCTTAAAAAGATACTTTAAACAAACACCCGGAACCGAAATGGCGTCTTTAAAACAGTCTACACCCCGCTCCCCATAAAAGCGAACCTGCTGCTCCAGGCTTCTAAAAAGGGGACTACATCTTTGTTGTTATACCACACCAAAAAGTCCCTAAGGGTGGTCATGTTATTGTCCTTCCAGACCTTGTGGCACAGGCGTACTCCTCCTTGGAAATGTTGGCATTTTTTAACGACGAATAAAACGTTTCGTGTGGGGGTAGTTCTGTCTCGTCCAACTTTTGGGGGTCGTCTATATATCATAACAAAAGTAACCCTTTGTTTCACTAATCTTATAAGCCGCCAGATATTACTATAGCTAAACCCGGGGGCTAGATAGTTTACTATATCTAAGAATTTTAGATTCGGCGTTGCAATACACATAAAGTTATTGTTTCTTTTAACTATAAACTTGAACGGTTTTGGTACTTTGTAGTCTACGTCCATTGTATCTTCCTCTTCTTCGTTAGCAGCAGCGGCTTCTTCTTCTTCGTCCATACTATCACCTTCTTCACCCACTTGTGCAGTGGCAGCCATGAAGTGCTTATTAAATAAGGTTTAATGACGTTGACGTCATATTCCCCGAGTTAAAACCTATAACTGGAAGCTCTTTAAATACTCATCAAACTTAGCTATTAACTTGTCTTTATTCAGTTCATGGAGTTGAGTAAAAATACTTTCAAACCGATCTCGCAATAACGAGTATGCCTTAGCAGCTATATCAGTGAGATAATCAAGCATCTGACTAACTAAAATTTGTGGGTCACCCTTGGTTATGAAGCATTTTGGGGCCTCCCACCCTGGGACATTTGACGCTATAGAGCAGGAGAGGGGTACGTGTTTAGCTACAAAGGTGGTCGAGTGCGTCTCTTTGGGAACATTCCTACTATCAAAGTAGCATTCATAATCGAATGTCGCCCTGAATGGGTAAATAAAAGACTCTGGAGTACTTATCCCTTCAGCGCTGATCGCGTCCCATACACTTTCAGGTGAAGAGTAAACCCCACCTTTATATGTCTCTACAGCCATATCCCCATTGCAAGTTTTTTCGTGCCTATCCATACGCCCAAACTTTTTCCACAATTTCCCACATTTTCCACAAGAAAAGCTTTTACTAGCCCTGGAAAGATCGTTTATATAAAAGAAGTGGTTTTTATAAAGTAAAAGACGGAGAGTTTCACTATAACTACTGCCACTTCTCAGGACAATACGCAAGGATTGTTGAGAATCAAACTCAAAAATATCTATGTTTACTGAAAAACAACTTTCTAAGAGAGACATTTCAGCAAGAGTTACACCGTGAAAGTTACTTAACTTTAGAGACGGATTAAACTGTTTGAAAAGTAGTCTCGAAACCTTCCTAACATCCTCAACAGAGCCACCTCGATGGACAGCTAGACAACGGAAGAAGCAGAGATTATCATTGTAAACTTTAGAATTGGAGTCGTTTTGAAGGATATTAATACCATGATTTGATGCAATGTAGGGTGGGATATCTATCAGACACCCTATAGGATAATCTTGAAGTTTATAAATATAAACACTCGTACTGACTAATGATTCTAAGGTATATTTGGTTGTCTCCCTGTTTTTATTTGCATACCCTAATATATCACTTTCATTTAATCTACCAACAAACGTTTCAAAATCATTTCTGTTGTTAACTAACAGGGGTTTGTCTAACCCTGTCGCGTTATTCGAGCTGGCGTGAAAGTAACGCAGCCCCTGTGTCTCCCTATGTCTTAAAACCAGATGATGACTATAGTTCACCTTGAAACGCTTTTTCTGGCTTGGAAGATTGGGTTTACAAGGGTCTTCCAATCTATAGGAGTATCAGGTTGATGAAATATAGTGTATGTGTCCATGTATTTGGTCCTACGTTCATGTGTTCTAATAGCTAACCAGTTGTTCTTATATAACATCTTAATAGCTTGAGGTAACTTATTTAAAGAGTCTATTTCATTAATAAGTCTTGGTCTCTTTGAGGGCTCTTGAGTCGAACTCTTTACTCCCCGCTTGCGTGAGGTTGTCGATACAAGTGGGCCTGGTAGCGTTGATGATGGTGTTGAGTCATCCACAGCTATGTCATGGCTAGCAAGATGTACTTGCAGATGGCTTGCTCCAGTGAATATTTGTTGACAGATGTGGCAGATATAGGAGGTAACACTGGTCTCTTTAGAAGGTACTTGATCGGCTGACACAGGAGTTGGTGACGCTGGAACTACTGAGACAAGAGATACAGGATGCTCTGTCTTGATATGTCTGGCAAGGCTGTCTACTCTTGTATATACTCGTTCACAAACATCACATTTGTATTGCTGACGCCCATGTACACTAGCAACGTGTCGTTTTACGATCCGGCTCCGGGTGAAAGTTTTGGCGCAGAGATGACAAGTGTTAGACATCTGTAGAAAAGAAATTGAAACATTACAAGAAAAGAAAACAAGAAAAGTAAACAACGAGATACACAAACTATCGAAATTAGGTTACAAAAGTAACACGTGGATACTAAAAAACCAACTTATCGAAGTTAGGTCACAAAAGTAACACGTGGATACTAAACAACCAACTTATCGAAAATAGGTTACTAAAGTAACATACTATAACATTAAAGATCTAATATAACACTTACTTTTTTATGTGTTTGAAGGTACAAGACACATCCGTAGGCAACAACTGTAAGCGAAAGTCTGATTACAAGCTTCAAAGTCGCGTTATATATAAGCCAGAAACACCGGAAGTGTTACTAAAAATAGAACTGACCGCTGATGCAATACCGGAAGTGTTACTAAAAATAGCTTTTGACCGCTGACGTGATGCCCGTGGAGTTTCTAAAAATAGATTTTGACCTATGATGCAATACCAGGCAATTTTATAGGAGTTTTTCTCCTTGACCCTTTATGAGGGGACGCCCATGAAACTGTTAAAGATAGTAAATTTAACCTCTAGACATACTCCAAACTTTACATTAAACATCGCCGTATCAAGAATTTACATAAAAACAACACCTTTATGGTTGTTACGCCCCTTGACCCTTTATGAGGGCTACGCCCATGAAACTTAAAAATAGTCAATTTAACATCTAGACATACCACAAACTTTATTTTAGTCATCCACATAGCAAAATTTTACTAAAAAAACCACTTTTATGGTGGTTACCCCCTTGTCCATTTTTGATGGTTACGCCCATGAAATCGATAAAAATAATAAATTTACACTCTAGACATACCCAAACTTTATATTAAGCATCCCTGTATCAAGAATTTACATAAAAACAACTTTTGAAATTACTACCCCTGTACCCATTTTTGGCGGTTACGCCCATGAAACTGTTAAAGATAGTAAATTTAACAGCTAGACATACCCCAAACTTTATATTAAACATCCCCGTATCAAGAATTTACTTAAAAATCACTTTTGAAATTACTACCCCCGTACCCATTTTTGGCGGTTACGCCCATGAAATCGATAAAAAATTGAAATTTAACCTATTGGTATACCTCAAACATAATATTTGACACGTCCATGTATCAAATTTGCCTGAAAAATCATCAAAAAATTAGTAGTATATATCCAGTGATTGGCCGGGTAGACTCTCATATAAGAAAAAACAAATTTGCCGGTAGACTATTTATATAAGGAATATTCCTGGAGGCAGAAAAATCTGCCGGTAGACTATTTATATAAGGAATATTCTGCCGCTGGCGGTAGTTTCCACGGTCCTATCACTAGATATATACTACTAATTTTTTGATGATTTTTCAGGCAAATTTGATACATGGGCGTGTCAAATATTATGTTTGAGGTATACCAATAGGTTAAATTTCAATTTTTTATCGATTTCATGGGCGTAACCGCCAAAAATGGGTACGGGGGTAGTAATTTCAAAAGTGATTTTTAAGTAAATTCTTGATACGGGGATGTTTAATATAAAGTTTGGGGTATGTCTAGCTGTTAAATTTACTATCTTTAACAGTTTCATGGGCGTAACCGCCAAAAATGGGTACAGGGGTAGTAATTTCAAAAGTTGTTTTTATGTAAATTCTTGATACAGGGATGCTTAATATAAAGTTTGGGGTATGTTTAGAGTGTAAATTTATTATTTTTATCGATTTCATGGGCGTAACCATCAAAAATGGACAAGGGGTAACCACCATAAAAGTGGTTTTTTTTAGTAAAATTTTGCTATGTGGATGACTAAAATAAAGTTTGTGGTATGTCTAGATGTTAAATTGACTATTTTTAAGTTTCATGGGCGTAGCCCTCATAAAGGGTCAAGGGGCGTAACAACCATAAAGGTGTTGTTTTTATGTAAATTCTTGATACGGCGATGTTTAATGTAAAGTTTGGAGTATGTCTAGAGGTTAAATTTACTATCTTTAACAGTTTCATGGGCGTCCCCTCATAAAGGGTCAAGGAGAAAAACTCCTATAAAATTGCCTGGTATTGCATCATAGGTCAAAATCTATTTTTAGAAACTCCACGGGCATCACGTCAGCGGTCAAAAGCTATTTTTAGTAACACTTCCGGTATTGCATCAGCGGTCAGTTCTATTTTTAGTAACACTTCCGGTGTTTCTGGCTTATATATAACGCGACTTTGAAGCTTGTAATCAGACTTTCGCTTACAGTTGTTGCCTACGGATGTGTCTTGTACCTTCAAACACATAAAAAAAGTAAGTGTTATATTAGATCTTTAATGTTATAGTATGTTACTTTAGTAACCTATTTTCGATAAGTTGGTTGTTTAGTATCCACGTGTTACTTTTGTGACCTAACTTCGATAAGTTGGTTTTTTAGTATCCACGTGTTACTTTTGTAACCTAATTTCGATAGTTTGTGTATCTCGTTGTTTACTTTTCTTGTTTTCTTTTCTTGTAATGTTTCAATTTCTTTTCTACAGATGTCTAACACTTGTCATCTCTGCGCCAAAACTTTCACCGGAGCCGGATCGTAAAACGACACGTTGCTAGTGTACATGGGCGTCAGCAATACAAATGTGATGTTTGTGAACGAGTATATACAAGAGTAGACAGCCTTGCCAGACATATCAAGACAGAGCATCCTGTATCTCTTGTCTCAGTAGTTCCAGCGTCACCAACTCCTGTGTCAGCCGATCAAGTACCTTCTAAAGAGACCAGTGTTACCTCCTATATCTGCCACATCTGTCAACAAATATTCACTGGAGCAAGCCATCTGCAAGTACATCTTGCTAGCCATGACATAGCTGTGGATGACTCAACACCATCATCAACGCTACCAGGCCCACTTGTATCGACAACCTCACGCAAGCGGGGAGTAAAGAGTTCGACTCAAGAGCCCTCAAAGAGACCAAGACTTATTAATGAAATAGACTCTTTAAATAAGTTACCTCAAGCTATTAAGATGTTATATAAGAACAACTGGTTAGCTATTAGAACACATGAACGTAGGACAAATACATGGACACATACACTATATTTCATCAACCTGATACTCCTATAGATTGGAAGACCCTTGTAAACCCAATCTTCCAAGCCCAGAAAAAGCGTTTCAAGGTGAACTATAGTCATCATCTGGTTTTAAGACATAGGGAGACACAGGGGCTGCGTTACTTTCACGCCAGCTCGAATAACGCGACAGGGTTAGACAAACCCTGTTAGTTAACAACAGAAATGATTTTGAAACGTTTGTTGGTAGATTAAATGAAAGTGATATATTAGGGTATGCAAATAAAAACAGGGAGACAACCAAATATACCTTAGAATCATTAGTCAGTACGAGTGTTTATATTTATAAACTTCAAGATTATCCTATAGGGTGTCTGATAGATATCCCACCCTACATTGCATCAAATCATGGTATTAATATCCTTCAAAACGACTCCAATTCTAAAGTTTACAATGATAATCTCTGCTTCTTCCGTTGTCTAGCTGTCCATCGAGGTGGCTCTGTTGAGGATGTTAGGAAGGTTTCGAGACTACTTTTCAAACAGTTTAATCCGTCTCTAAAGTTAAGTAACTTTCACGGTGTAACTCTTGCTGAAATGTCTCTCTTAGAAAGTTGTTTTTCAGTAAACATAGATATTTTTGAGTTTGATTCTCAACAATCCTTGCGTATTGTCCTGAGAAGTGGCAGTAGTTATAGTGAAAACTCTCCGTCTTTTACTTTATAAAAACCACTTCTTTTATATAAACGATCTTTCCAGGGCTAGTAAAAGCTTTTCTTGTGGAAATGTGGGAAATTGTGGAAAAAGTTTGGGCGTATGGATAGGCACGAAAAAACTTGCAATGGGGATATGGCTGTAGAGACATATAAAGGTGGGGTTTACTCTTCACCTGAAAGTGTATGGGACGCGATCAGCGCTGAAGGGATAAGTACTCCAGAGTCTTTTATTTACCCATTCAGGGCGACATTCGATTATGAATGCTACTTTGATAGTAGGAATGTTCCCAAAGAGACGCACTCGACCACCTTTGTAGCTAAACACGTACCCCTCTCCTGCTCTATAGCGTCAAATGTCCCAGGGTGGGAGGCCCCAAAATGCTTCATAACCAAGGGTGACCCACAAATTTTAGTTAGTCAGATGCTTGATTATCTCACTGATATAGCTGCTAAGGCATACTCGTTATTGCGAGATCGGTTGAAAGTATTTTTACTCAACTCCATGAACTGAATAAAGACAAGTTAATAGCTAAGTTTGATGAGTATTTAAAAGAGCTTCCAGTTATAGGTTTTAACTCGGGGAAATATGACGTCAACGTCATTAAACCTTATTTAATAAAGCACTTCATGGCTGCCACTGCACAAGTGGGTGAAGAAGGTGATAGTATGGACGAAGAAGAAGAAGCCGCTGCTGCTAACGAAGAAGAGGAAGATACAATGGACGTAGACTACAAAGTACCAAAACCGTTCAAGTTTATAGTTAAAAGAAACAATAACTTTATGTGTATTGCAACGCCGAATCTAAAATTCTTAGATATAGTAAACTATCTAGCCCCGGGTTTAGCTATAGTAAATATCTGGCGGCTTATAAGATTAGTGAAACAAAGGGTTACTTTTGTTATGAATATATAGACGACCCCCAAAAGTTGGACGAGACAGAACTACCCCCACACGAAACGTTTTATTCGTCGTTAAAAAATGCCAACATTTCCAAGGAGGAGTACGCCCTGTGCCACAAGGTCTGGAAGGACAATAACATGACCACCCTTAGGGACTTTTTGGTGTGGTATAACAACAAAGATGTAGTCCCCTTTTTAGAAGCCTTGGAGCAGCAGGTTCGCTTTTATGGGGAGCGGGGTGTAGACTGTTTTAAAGACGCCATTTCGGTTCCGGGTGTTTGTTTAAAGTATCTTTTTAAGACCGTTGATAGGGGTGTAATGTTTAGTTTATGTTCGAGCAAACAGGCGAGTCTACACAAAATGCTTAGAGATAATATCGTCGGGGGTCCCTCTATAATTTTCCATAGGTATCACGAGGTAGGCAAAACGTTTATTAGGGGCGGACAGGTAGTCAAATCCATCCAAGGTTACGATGCCAACGCGTTGTATCTTTGGGCTCTGATGAACCCAATGCCAACAGATTACCCAATTATTAGAAGAATGGAGACCGGGTTTAGGGTCGAAAAAGATAACTATTATGTCCAACAAAGTAGAGAGTGGCTAACGTGGGTCGCTCGCCAGAAAGGGGTGGAGTTGAAAACTCAGTTTAATGGGAGGGAGTTTCGGTTAGGTGATAGAAATATCCCTGTGGATGGGTGGGATAAATCCAATAGAAGAGGCTATAATTTCATGGTTGTTTGTACCATGGTCACAAAGACTGTCCCCTCACCAAAGATAAAGATAGAAACCCTGTTAATAATAAGCCCTTGTTCGAGCTGTTTGAAAAAACATGTGAGATACACACCTATCTAACCGAGGAGGTCAAAGTCCCAGTAGAAGTTATGTGGGAATGTGAGTGGCAGGCTCTGAAAAAGTCTGACCCAAACATTAGGGCTTTCCTTTCTAAAGCCATCCCCCGAGCTAGACCCTCTTACTCTAAAGAAGGGCTCCCTCTCAGTGATAAACAGATTCTGACTTCTGTTTCAGATGGGACATGTTTTGGCTTAGTGGAATGTGATCTACACGTCCCCGACCGCCTGAAGGAACATTTCAGTGAGATTACTCCAATTTTCAAAAATATTGACGTCACGCGTGATGATATTGGACCGTTTATGGGTGAATATGCCCTCAAACATAACTTGTTGTCAACCCCTCGTCGCACCCTAATAGGTAGTTATGTCGGGGAAAAAATTTTGTTGGCAACGCCACTGTTAAAATGGTATTTAGACCATGGATTGGTGGTAACAAAAATTTATCAAGTGATAGAATATCAACCGTCTAGTTGTTTTAAAAAGTTTGGCGAAATGGTTTCTGATGCTAGGAGGGCTGGTGATCTAGACGAAAGTCAATCTATAGTAAGCGATACGATGAAGCTCTTAGGAAACTCAGCCTACGGGAAGACTGTAACCAATAAGGCCAATCATAGCGCTGTCTCGTACGTTCAGGGGGATGAGATATCGAAAATGATTAATAGTTCCCGGTTTAAAAAGATGACTGAAATAGGGGAGGATCTTTTTGAAATTGAGATGGAGAAAAAGAAAACTGTTTGGGACTTGCCCCTACAAATCGGTTTCTTCGTCTATCAATATGCAAACTTCGTATGTTAGATTTTTATTTCGAGTTCTTAGATAAGTTTGTAGATAGGTCCAACTTTCAGTTATGTGAAACAGATACTGATAGTTTATACTTGGCTTTAAGTGCACCTAAGCTAGAGGATATAGTTAAGTCAGGTCTGCGGGATGAGTTTAATAGTGTATATAAAGACTGGTTTCCTGCTGAGTTTTGCGATGAACATACTAGCAAGACAGACTGTATAAACTGTAAGGGTGTTAAAGCATACACCAAACGAACGCCCGGGCTTTTTAAACTAGAGTACGAAGGGACAGCTCTTGTTAGCTTATGTAGTAAGACATACCATTGTAGTGGGGATTACGATAAAATCAGTTGTAAAGGGCTAAGCAAGCAACACAACAAATTAGATAAAGATATGTTTTTAGAGGTTCTCGCTACGCAAAAGGCTAAGGGTGGGAAAAATGTAGGTTTCAAAGTCTTAAATAATTCCATATTTTCCTACAGTCAAACAAGAAATGCTCTTTCCTATTTCTATATAAAAAGAAAGGTAGCTGATGATAACGTCTCGACAACTCCTCTAGATATTTAACTCTTTACACTACCAGCTTAGACTACCCAGCAATCTCTAATAGTTTCACCCCTTATGATTCATTTATGACATAGAGCTAAGCAGACATCCAACTACCTATCTATAAATAAATGTTATCCATGTACTATATATTGACTCAATGTACTGAATATTTTTGTAATGTTATATAATATCCACTGTATGTTATACACCTATTGAGATAATAAAAGAATAAAATATATCTTTTGTCTTTTGTTTTATATTGATTGTTTTTCAATGCTGTTGTATAATCTACTAACCTATCACTAACGATCAAGTACATAAAGAACTCCAAAGTCAGCACACACCAGACATAAACACGTCACTTCCGGGTCATCGGGCTTAGAGGTCAATACCTCGACACGAAATGTCACGGTTAACTCCCCCTGTCTCTCATGTACATGTGGTGCGCTGCGCACCACACTATATGTCTTTGTTAATTTACGGTCCAAATACGGGTCAAATGGACCCTGCTATACTACTGACGGCTTCCGGATTCACCTAGCCATAAATGGGTACCGGATTTTTCTGGGAAAATGAAGTGTTACGGGCGTAATACTGATCACATTACCCCAAAAATCATGTACCGAAGGTCTATAAAAATTATGGTCACTAACACCATATTCCCTGTACGCCACTTGGCGTGACGGGAGCTCTTTACTTTTTTTACAATCATGAGTACACCTGTATGAAAGACATCGCCAATGATAACTCTTATTTGAGATAGCTGAGTTGGCCGTGTGTTCTAACGTTTGGTTTCTCGTGGCAAGGCGCTAGGGGTACGAGTTCGAACCTGTTTTGGACCATGTATTGGTCTTTGTGTTTTTTTTCTGTTGTTGATTATTTGTGTGTGGTGTGTGGGGTGGGGGGGGGGGGGGGGGGTTGGGTTTCCGGAGTGTTGTAAACATACCTCTTCTACTGAAGGGTTTCGCTGGAGTGTGGTTCGCCTAGCTTGGGTTTCCCACGGGGAAAGTTTAAGCTTGGTACCAATAACATGGACCCTAAAAGTGGGTCGTGATGTGCTACTTCTTTTTGTGAAACCATAGACCCTAACAGTGGGTCGCGATGTGATACTTCTTGCTGTGTAACCATATACCCTAACATTGGGTCGCGACGTGATAATTCTTGCTGTGTAACCATATACCCTAACAGTGGGTCGCGATGTGATACTTCTTGCTGTGTAACCATATACCCTAACAGTGGGTCGCGACGTGATAATTCTTGCTGTGAAACCATATACCCTAACAGTGGGTCGCGATGTGATACTTCTTGCTGTGTAACCATATACCCTAACAGTGGGTCGCGATGTGATACTTCTTGCTGTGAAACCATATACCCTAACAGTGGGTCGCGACGTGATAATTCTTGCTGTGAAACCACGGACACTAACAGTGGGTCGCGATGTGATACTTCTTGTTGTGAAATCATGGATACTAACAGTGGGTCGCAATGTCATACTTCTTGTTGCGAAATCATTGACCATAACAGTGGGTCGCGATGTGATACTTCTTGCTGTGTAACCATATACCCTAACAGTGGGTCACGATATGATACTTTGCTGTGAAACCATATACCCTAACAGTGGGTCGCGACGTGAAAATTCTTGCTGTGTAACCATATACCCTAACAGTGGGTCGCGATGTGATACTTCTTGCTGTGTAACCATATACCCTAACAGTGGGTCGCGACGTGATAATTCTTGCTGTGAAACCATATACCCTAACAGTGGGTCGCGATGTGATACTTCTTGCTGTGTAACCATATACCCTAACAATGGGTCGCGATGTGATACTTCTTGCTGTGAAACCATATACCCTAACAGTGGGTCGCGACGTGATAATTCTTGCTGTGAAACCACGGACACTAACAGTGGGTCGCGATGTGATACTTCTTGCTGTGTAACCATATACCCTAACAGTGGGTCGCGATGTGATACTTCTTGCTGTGAAACCATATACCCTAACAGTGGGTCGCGACGTGATAATTCTTGCTGTGAAACACGGACACTAACAGTGGGTCGCGATGTGATACTTCTTGTTGTGAAATCATGGATACTAACAGTGGGTCGCAATGTCATACTTCTTGTTGCGAAATCATTGACCATAACAGTGGGTCGCGATGTGATACTTCTTGTTGTGAAACCATGGACGCTAACATTGGTCACGATATGATACTTCTTGCTGTGAAACCATAGACCCTAACAGTGGGTCGCGATGTGATACTTCTTGCTGTGAAACCATATACCCTAACAGTGGGTCGCGACGTGATAATTCTTGCTGTGAAACCACGGACACTAACAGTGGGTCGCGATGTGATACTTCTTGCTGTGTAACCATATACCCTAACAATGGGTCGCGATGTGATACTTCTTGCTGTGAAACCATATACCCTAACAGTGGGTCGCGACGTGATAATTCTTGCTGTGAAACCACGGACACTAACAGTGGGTCGCGATGTGATACTTCTTGTTGTGAAATCATGGATACTAACAGTGGGTCGCAATGTCATACTTCTTGTTGCGAAATCATTGACCATAACAGTGGGTCGCGATGTGATACTTCTTGTTGTGAAACCATGGACGCTAACATTGGGTCACGATATGATACTTCTTGCTGTGAAACCATAGACCCTAACAGTGGGTCGCGATGTGATACTTCTTGCTGTGTAACCATATACCCTAACAGTGGGTCGCAATGTGATACTTCTTGTTGTGAAATCATGGACACTAACAGTGGGTCACGATGAGATAATTCTTGTTTAAAACCATATACACTAACAGTGGGTCGCGACGTGATAATTCTTGCTGTGAAACCACGGACACTAACAGTGGGTCGCGATGTGATACTTCTTGCTGTGAAATCATGGATACTAACAGTGGGTCGCGATGTGATACTTCTTGTTGTGAAACCATGGACGCTAACATTGGGTCACGATATGATACTTCTTGCTGTGAAATCATTGACCATAACAGTGGGTCGCGATGTGATACTTCTTGTTGTGAAACCATGGACACTAACAGTGGGTCACAATGTGATACTTCTTGTTGTGAAACCATGGACGCTAACATTGGGTCACGATATGATACTTCTTGCTGTGAAACCATAGACCCTAACAGTGGGTCGCGATGTGATACTTCTTGCTGTGTAACCATATACCCTAACAGTGGGTCGCAATGTGATACTTCTTGTTGTGAAATCATGGACACTAACAGTGGGTCACGATGAGATAATTCTTGTTTAAAACCATATACACTAACAGTGGGTCGCGACGTGATAATTCTTGCTGTGAAACCACGGACACTAACAGTGGGTCGCGATGTGATACTTCTTGTTGTGAAATCATGGATACTAACAGTGGGTCGCGATGTGATACTTCTTGTTGTGAAACCATGGACGCTAACATTGGGTCACGATATGATACTTCTTGCTGTGAAATCATTGACCATAACAGTGGGTCGCGATGTGATACTTCTTGTTGTGAAACCATGGACACTAACAGTGGGTCACAATGTGATACTTCTTGTTGTGAAACCATGGACACTAACAGTGGGTCGCGATGTGATACTTCTTTTTGTGAAACCATGGACACTAACAGTGGGTCGCGATGTGATACTTCTTGTTGTGAAACCATAGACCCTAACAGTGGGTCACGATGTGATACTTCTTGCTGTGAAATCATTCACACAATAACTTGAAGAAACTATTCGCTTGTAGGGAAATTATGAAATCTGAGAACTGACAAGTTGCAGAGGTTCTCAACATTGGCATAGAGGATCCGTGAGACATTGTGTGACTCTGTGGGGGTGGGGGCTGGACAGGGAGGGCACCTTACATGTAGAAGGCAACTTCTTCTTCTGAGTACACTCTAGGCTTCAATCTTGACTAGTTCCTCTGATGTAAACATGTTACACTTCAATCTTGACTAGTTCCTCTGATGTAAACATGTTACACTTCAATCTTGACTAGTTCCTCAGATGTAAACACGTTTCATTTCAATCTTGACTAGTTCCTCTGATGTAAACTTGTTACACTTCAATCTTGACTAGTTCCTCTGATGTAAACTTGTTACACTTCAATCTTGACTAGTTCCTCTGATGTAAACATGTTACACTTCAATCTTGACTAGTTCCTCTGATGTAAACATGTTAAACTTCAATCTTGACTAGTTCCTCTGATGTAAACATGTCACACTTCAATCTTGACTAGTTCCTCTGATGTAAACATGTTACACTTCAATCTTGACTAGTTCCTCTGATGTAAACTTGTTACACTTCAATCTTGACTAGTTCCTCTGACGTAAAATTGTTACACTTCAATCTTGACTAGTTCCTCTGATGTAAACTTGTTACACTTCAATCTTGACTAGTTCCTCTCATGTAAACATGTTACACTTCAATCTTGACTAGTTCCTCTGATGTAAACTTGTTACACTTCAATCTTGACTAGTTCCTCTGATGTAAACTTGTTACACTTCAATCTTGACTAGTTCCTCTGATGTAAACATGTTACACTTCAATCTTGACTATTTCTTCGTCTACTTTGACTTTTTTGTTTTCTACTTGTTGTTCTTTAGAGAGCTACTCCCCTTTGCCGTCGGTTCCTTAAACATGGCGTTAATGGCGTTAGTGGCGTTATTACATAGCGTTCTGAGGCAATTTGCAGCAAACTGTGACGTCTGTTCTTTTGGACAAACACATCCGACATCAGGAATGCATTATCTGGTACCGGGTTATCTTCCCCTCTTCAATTCGTGCTTGTTCGGCTAAACATGTTTCCGATGCCAACACAGAGACGTAGACCAGGGTCTCGGCCAGCTCTAGCCCACTTTACCGAACACAATCATACATCACAGTGTTTTGTCACTGGTACTTTAGATGACTCACTGGTTTGTGCCTTTCCAGATAAATAAAAGAAACACACTTCTTTAACTATTCAGTGATTAGAAGAATCTGTTTAAGAAAATGTAAACACTTTTTGGTTACAAATTAAAAATTACATCTCCTGAAACTCTCAAATTTGCCAATAGGGGACTAGTTTGTTTCGAGGCAAGACGCCGGCCTTGAGACAGAGAGGTTCTGGGTTTAAATCCAGGCTGAACCAATTGGGATTTTTATTTATGATTTCTCTCTGCAGCAACCACTCCTGGTCTCAGCAGCGAGGCCCGGCTTGAAACGTCAATTACTCATGAAACGGAAAAAAAAAAATATGAGTATCTCCGAAGACAGAGTTATCTGCCTGAGCGGCGATGGACCCCTGTGCACACGGCTGCCAGGGAAAAAACAGATTAACACGCAAAAACTCAGTTCTTAGTATCTAGGGACTTCGTCAGAGGTAAAAGCTTAAAAAAAACGAAGATAAAAACAAAAATAAATAAATACATAAAAAAAAAAAGATAATCGATGCACAATTTTCAGAAATAGATCTAGAAAGGCACTTTGAGATAAAAACAAGCAAGTGTGATCGCGCTCGGCGTTGATCAGTTTTGGAAGAATATTCTAGCTCACAGATAACCGTGCAGAGAAGTGAAAAGTAAATATATGGCCTTTGTCGTCCTGACAGACGGTTGGTAGTAGGCGATCATGACTGGGCAATTGGTTGGTAGTAGACAATTATGATTGGGCAATTGGTTGGTAGTAGGCAATTATGACTGGACAGACGGCTGGTAGTAGGCAATTATGACTGGACAGACGGTTGGTAGTAGGCGATCATGACTGGGCAATTGGTTGGTAGTAGGCAATTATGACTGGACAGACGGTTGGTAGTAGGCGATCATGATGGGCAATTGGTTGGTAGTAGGCAATTATGATTGGGCAATTGGTGGTAGTAGGCAATTATGACTGGACAGACGGCTGGTAGTAGGCAATTATGACTGGACAGACGGTTGGTAGTAGGCGATCATGACTGGGCAATGGTTGGTAGTAGACAATTATGATTGGGCAATTGGTTGGTAGTAGGCAATTATGACTGGACAGACGGTGGTAGTAGGCGATCATGACTGGGCAATTGGTTGGTAGTAGGCAATTATCACTGGACAGACGGTTGGTAGTAGGCGATCATGACTGGGCAATTGGTTGGTAGTAGACAATTATGATTGGGCAATTGGTTGGTAGTAGGCAATTATGACTGGACAGACGGCTGGTAGTAGGCAATTATGACTGGACAGACGGTTGGTAGTAGGCGATCATGACTGGGCAATTGGTTGGTAGTAGGCAATTATGACTGGACAGACGGTTGGTAGTAGGCGATCATGACTGGGCAATTGGTTGGTAGTAGGCGATCATGACTGGGCAATTGGTTGGTAGTAGGCAATTATGACTGGACAGACGGTTGGTAGTAGGCGATCATGACTGGGCAATTGGTTGGTAGTAGACAATTATGATTGGGCAATTGGTTGGTAGTAAGCAATTATGACTGGACAGACGGCTGGTAGTAGACAATATGATTGGGCAATTGGTTGGTAGTAGGCAATTATCACTGGACAGACGGCTGGTAGTAGGCGATCATGACTGGGCAATTGGTTGGTAGTAGACAATTATGATTGGGCAATTGGTTGGTAGTAGGCAATTATCACTGGACAGACGGCTGGTAGTAGGCGATCATGACTGGGCAATTGGTTGGTAGTAGACAATTATGATTGGGCAATTGGTTGGTAGTAGGCAATTATGACTGGACAGACGGCTGGTAGTAGGCGATCATGACTGGGCAATTGGTGGTAGTAGACAATTATGATTGGGCAATTGGTTGGTAGTAGGCTATTATGACTGGACAGACGGCTGGTAGTAGGCAATTATGACTGGACAGACGGTGGTAGTAGGCGATCATGACTGGGCAATGGTTGGTAGTAGGCAATTATGACTGGACAGACGGTTGGTAGTAGGCGATCATGACTGGGCAATTGGTTGGTAGTAGGCGATCATGACTGGGCAATGGGTGGTAGTAGGCAATTATGACTGGACAGACGGTTGGTAGTAGGCGATCATGACTGGGCAATTGGTGGTAGTAGGCAATTATGACTGGACAGACGGTTGGTAGTAGGCGATCATGACTGGGCAATTGGTTGGTAGTAGGCGATCATGACTGGGCAATTGGTTGGTAGTAGGCAATTATGATTGGGCAATTGGTTGGTAGTAGGCAATTATGACTGGGCAATTGGTTGGTAGTAGGCAATTATGATTGGGCAATTGGTTGGTGGTAGGCAATTATGACTGGGCAATTGGTTGGTAGTAGGTAATTATGATTGGGCAATTGGTTGGTAGTAGGCAATTATGATTGGGCAATTGGTAGGTAGCAGGCAATCATGACTGGGCAATTGGCTGGTAGTAGGCAATTATGATTGGGCAATTGGTTGGTAGTAGGCAATTATGACTGGGCAATTGGTTGGTAGTAGGCGATCATGACTGGGCAATTGGTTGGTAGTAGGCAATTATGACTGGGCAATTGGTTGGTAGTAGGCAATCATGACTGGGCAATTGGTTGGTAGTAGGCGATCATGACTGGGCAATTGGTTGGTAGTAGGCAATTATGACTGGGCAATTGGTTGGTAGTAGGCAATTATGACTGGGCAATTGGTTGGTAGCAGGCAATCATGACTGGACAGACGGTTGGTAGCAGGCAATCAAGACTGGACAGACGGTTGGTAGCAGGCAATCAAGACTGGACAGACGGTTGGTAGCAGGCAATCATGACTGGACAGACGGTTGGTAGCAGGCAATCAAGACTGGACAGACGGTTGGTAGCAGGCAATCATGACTGGGCAGACGGTTGGTAGCAGGCAATCAAGACTGGACAGACGGTTGGTAGCAGGCAATCATGACTGGACAGACGGTTGGTAGCAGGCAATCATGAATGGACAGACGGTTGGTAGCAGGCAATCATGACTGGACAGACGGTTGGTAGCAGGCAATCATGACTGGACAGACGGTTGGTAGCAGGCAATCATTTCAAGTCAGTAGTCTGGTAAAATGTGTGTGTCATGTTGGATGTTAACTTTACTGAACAGCTTCCCTCGTGGCTGAATCTACCACTATTGAAAAGACAAATCTGGCCACAGAATGAACAAGATGTGTTTGTGGTGCCTGGCCTTGTCTCCTTTCTCTGCACTTTTTGTCTTCTGATTTTGATATCAGCACTGCCTCGAAAGTTGCTGTACCATTTTATATTTTTGTTCTCCATCTGCAGCCATATTTTCCCAGTTTCTTTCACTGATAGAGAATTCCCTCAAGGAAGCCCTGCAAACATCCTTATATCTCAGCACTGTTCTGCCCTTTGACTACTTTCCGTCCTTAAGTTCGGAAACAAAATATATTTGTTTGGGAATACGTTTTGTAGTCCATTCTTCTTACATAACCCAGTCACCTTAGTCTCTGACTCCTAAGTGTTACATGATGGATGGGAGTTTGGCTCGTTGTATGACGACAGAGTTAGTTACCTTGTCCTGCCATTTCATGTTCATTATCTTGGAATGTAAATACCCAAAGAAAAGCCGATGAAGGCAGGACCAGGTGATTTTGTGCTGATTGTTGCATCTTTTGTACATATTTTTACAGTCTATGGCAAGGCTTTAATATAAGCTCGGCTCGGCGTGTGGAAAGCATTTTGAAGAGTTGTCATTATGTTGATCTTATCAAGCTGTGAGGACCACACTTAATTAAGGTCAAGGTAAAGTACGAGAGGAGCCGCGATAGCTCAGTGGTTAGTGAACTGGACTACAAAGGACAAGAGGTAGGGTTCGATCCCAACCGACGGCTTCCGGGTTCACTCAGCCTTTAATGGGTACTGGATTTTTTTTCTGGGAAAGTAAAGTGGCACGGGCGTAATACCGACCACATTACCCCAAAAATCATGTGCCGAAGGTCTGTAAAATGTATGGTCACTAACACCATATTCCCTATACGCCACTTGGCGTGAATTGGGTACTTTACTTTTTTAAAAAAAAACTAAAGTACGAGACATGAATCGGTGTCTTAGCACCTGAGTTTTCACCCATATGTGCTCGCTCGGCCGCCTATCCAGAAGTGGAAACTTCTGGACAGTGTCGCTTCAAGCATCGAAACTTACAATGCAAGGCGGTATTCCTCACCTTCCTAGAGTACTACTCTGGTACCCATTTTTGCCATCGACTGGGTGGACCGTGGTTTTTATTTTCTTTCCAACCACGAGCACAACCCACACTGCTCCCAGCGGCAACCGAACACGGGTTGTCCGAACGTCGGTAGCCCAGTCGGGTGGTTTTCCCAACTAGGCTCTACTGAAGTCGCTTTTAATAAGGTTTAACTCTTTCACTACGGACTTTTTTTTATCAATTCAGCGATAGAGATTTTAGAGACAACATTTTTTATGGTTCTAAATATTAATCTACATGTTTATATTTATCTAATACTTGAGATATCATCTTTGACATTTTAGATAATTAGTTATTATTTTAAAAAGGAATTAGATTTCACTAATACCAAAATGATACAAGTTCACGTGTGTTACCGGGGCCTCATTATGAGGGAGGTAAAGAATAGTAACACTGTGACCTTCCAGGCATGTCGTAAGAGGCGACTAAGGAGGTTGATCGATGGCTTGACAAGCTGTCATTGTAAAAAGTATTGTTATGGAAACAACACCATAGATTTTAGAGCAGTGATCTCTGCAATATGTGCCATTTTTGCACGAAAGGTTTCTGTTTTTGAGATTGTGGTTCTGCCCTATGTGCCGTCTTCGGCTCGAAAGGACAATAAGAATACAGTTTGATGACAGTTTACACTAATCAAATTGAGAATGATGCACTGTGCGTCTAAACATACGGAAAGAGTTGAGGGGCACATTTTGTGCGGGCATATTGAGAATCATTGCGTCAGATTAATCCCTAGCGACGTTTTCGTCTTCTCTTCTGATTGGCTGAAAACAACACCGGATGTGGATCTTAATGAAAGTATTTCCGCTGTGGCTCGGCTGTTTTTTCAGGTGAAATGTGGGCGTGGCAGCTTAGAACGGAAACCGTTAAAATGCGATTTTCTTTTTTTTTTTTTTTTAAAGAAATTCAAACAAAATCATATTTCTGACACACAAATAAGGCAGCAACAGAGGTGGAAGCTGAATGGTCAAGTGCTAGGCTAAACAGATGATCTGGGTTCAGTTGCCAAATCTTAGTGAGCTGCACTGACACTGCTTCACAAATCTTAGTGCTCTCGTGTCTATTGAATTAGTTCTAAATTATGCAATAAGAACTAATCTTTGGTTCTAAATTATGCAATAAGAACTAATCTTTGGTTCTAAATTATGCAATAAGAAGTAATATTAGATTTCATTTTTATGAAATAAGAACTAATCTTTGAATCTATTTTATGAAATAAGAACTAATCTTTGAATCTATTTATGAAATAAGAACTAATCTTTGGTCCCATTTTATGAAATAAGAACTAATCTTTGGTCCCATTTTATGAAATAAGAACTAATAGTTGGTCCCATTTTATGAAATAAGAACTAATCTTTGGTCCCATTTTATGAAATAAGAACTAATCTTTGGTCCCATTTTATGAAATAAGAACTAATCTTTGGTCCCATTTTATGAAATAAGAACTTATCTTTGATTCCATTTTATGAAATAAGAACTAATCTTTGGTTTTATTTTATGAAAGAACTAATCTTTGGCTTTATTTTATGAAAGAACTAATCTTTGGTTTTATTTTATGAAAGAACTAATCTTTGGTTTTATTTTATGAAAGAACTAATCTTTGGCTTTATTTTATGAAAGAACTAATCTTTGGTTTTATTTTATGAAAGAACTAATCTTTGGTTTTATTTTATGAAAGAACTAATCTTTGGTTTTATTTTATGAAAGAACTAATCTTTGGTTTTATTTTATGAAAGAACTAATCTTTGGTTTTATTTATGAAAGAACTAATATTTGGTTTCATTTTATGAAAGAACTAATCTTTGGTTTTATTTTATGAAAGAACCAATCTTTGGTTTTATTTTATGAAAGAACTAATCTTTAGCTCTAGTTTATAAAATAATTCATCCTCCTCTTCTTGGTAAACCTGACGATCACTACCCCTCTTCATCGTTCACTACCCCTCTTCATCGTCCACTCATAATAACCCAACAACAATTAGGTGTAGGTGTACTGTGTTGTAATTGACATCAATCTGTCATATTCTTTAGCGTCTCCCATAACCTTAAACCCCTCCCCAAAGCACTCACAAGGCAGTGAATGAGTCAGAAGACCACTTGTGGTATGGCCACCATCTCACCAGAGCACAATTTCTCCTAAACCACAACTTTCTGTCCTTTTCCCTAGCCCTAACAGAATCGGAACCAAGCAAAGGAGACTCAACTCTCAAAATCTCAATTTGTGATTTAATATATGTCAACATATACAATCACATCACGTGACCAGCAGCAAAAAAATACCTCCAACCACAAAAATATCAACAAAATTACGAATCAATCAATTATTTATACTTGATTCACAAAGTCAGGGTTAAAAAACAAAAAGTAAAAGAAAGTGTGTGGACTTTAACCCACTGTGGGAAAAAAAAAACAACAACAACAGAATTCTACTAGAAACTGCTGCACAAAACAATATGCAAGTTAAAATAATTTCAAGCAAAAAAAAAGAAAAAAAAAAAAATTACAAACGACCAGTCTCAGTTGGAGGCACCCAAAATAATTTCAAAAACATGAGCATTACAAACGACTTGTCCAAGTTGGGAGTCAACCAAATTTCAAAAACATGAGAATTACAAACGACTTGTCTAAGTTTGGAGTCAACCAAAATAATTTCAAACACAAGAGACTTACTAACGACCTGTCCCAGTTTGGAGTCAACCAAAATAATTTCAAACACAAGAGACTTACTAACGACATGTCCCAGTTTGGAGTCAACCAAAATAATTTCAAACACAAGAGACTTACTAACGACATGTCCCAGTTTGGAGTCAACCAAAATAATTTCAAACACAAGAGACTTACTAACGACATGTCCCAGTTTGGAGTCAACCAAAATAATTTCAAACACAAGAGACTTACTAACGACATGTCCCAGTTTGGAGTCAACCAAAATAATTTCAAACACATGAGACTTACTAACGACATGTCCCAGTTTGGAGTCAACCAAAATAATTTCAAACACAAGAGACTTACTAACGACCTGTCCAGTTTGGAGTCAACCAAAATAATTTCAAACACAAGAGACTTACTAACGACATGTCCCAGTTTGGAGTCAACCAAAATAATTTCAAACACAAGAGACTTACTAACGACATGTCCCAGTTTGGAGTCAACCAAAATAATTTCAAACACAAGAGACTTACTAACGACATGTCCCAGTTTGGAGTCAACCAAAATAATTTCAAACACAAGAGACTTACTAATGACATGTCCCAGTTTGGAGTCAACCAAAATAATTTCAAACACAAGAGACTTACTAACGACATGTCCCAGTTTGGAGTCAACCAAAATAATTTCAAACACAAGAGACTTACTAACGACATGTCCCAGTTTGGAGTCAACCAAAATAATTTCAAACACATGAGACTTACTAACGACATGTCCCAGTTTGGAGTCAACCAAAATAATTTCAAACACAAGAGACTTACTAACGACCTGTCCCAGTTTGGAGTCAACCAAAATAATTTCAAACACAAGAGACTTACTAACGACATGTCCCAGTTTGGAGTCAACCAAAATAATTTCAAACACAAGAGACTTACTAACGACATGTCCCAGTTTGGAGTCAACCAAAATAATTTCAAACACAAGAGACTTACTAACGACATGTCCCAGTTTGGAGTCAACCAAAATAATTTCAAACACAAGAGACTTACTAACGACATGTCCCAGTTTGGAGTCAACCAAAATAATTTCAAACACAAGAGACTTACTAACGACATGTCCCAGTTTGGAGTCAACCAAAATAATTTCAAACACAAGAGACTTACTAACGACATGTCCCAGTTTGGAGTCAACCAAAAAATTTCAAACACAAGAGACTTACTAACGACATGTCCCCGTTTGGAGTCAACCAAAATCATTTCAAACACAAGAGACTTACTAACGACATGTCCCAGTTTGGAGTCAACCAAAATAATTTCAAACACAAGAGACTTACTAACGACATGTCCCAGTTTGGAGTCAACCAAAATAATTTCAAACACAAGAGACTTACTAACGACATGTCCCAGTTTGGAGTCAACCAAAATAATTTCAAACACAAGAGACTTACTAACGACATGTCCCAGTTTGGAGTCAACCAAAATAATTTCAAACACAAGAGACTTACTAACGACATGTCCCAGTTGGAGTCAACCAAAATAATTTCAAACACAAGAGACTTACTAACGACCTGTCCCAGTTTGGAGTCACTATAAAAGTTCAGCTCGCTAGTTAGTGGACTGGATTAGGGACCAGAGGGTGGGCTCAGTTCAGATTGACTAATGCAAGATGCATCAAACCCTAAATGAGCGGCCTGGCGTGATGCCCTCCACATCAGCCATATAAGTACCGTTGATACATTATGGGCACTAATGCCCCGTCCACACAGAAGGCATGGAGATAATTCACACGCCAATGTCCTGTTGTCCCAATTTTTTATTTTTCTGCGTTCCCCAGCTTTCTCCTCTGACGGAAGTCCCTAGAGACTAGAACTGAATTTTGCATATTAACCAGTTTTATTACCTGCAGTCGTAAACACAGGGGTCCCTCGCCGCACAGGCAGATAACTCCATCTTCGGAGGTACTCATATTTTTTTTCCGTCGATGAGTAATTGACGTCTCAAAGCGGACCACGCTGCTGAAACCAGGGGTGGTTGCCGCAGAGAGAAATCACAAATAAAAATCCCAAACTAGCGTAGCCGGAATTTGAACCCACAACCTCTCTGTCTTGAGACCGGCGTCTTTCCTCGATATCAACCAGCCCCCCCCCCTCTCTTCCTATTAAATTCCAAACTTTGAGTCTCCCCTACGAACTTCACAAACTTGCTCCTTCGTGGGTGTCAATGTTTGTGTTCGTTACCTCGCCGTCTACAGCAGTAAGCTCTCGGGCGTAACTAACGTGACGTTTTCAACTTCGCGAGCAGGGCTGGTTGTGGCGTGTTCAAATGCCGCCAGCCATCTTAGTGCCTACATCACCATCTATAAAAGTAAGCCTGCCGCCAGTAAGGGAAATCTCACAACACCTTTAACAGCGTGACATATTAAGCTAATGTATTATCCTTACTAATGGATCACAGAACTGGAAAATAGCTAAAGAAATAGAAAATAAACTGGATGCATTTGAAAACAAATGCGCGAGGAAAGTACTTTGTGTAACATGGAATGAGTTCAAGTCTAGGGCAGAAATAAGAGAAATGAGACAGCATCCAAAAATGTCAACTATGATCAAGAGAAGAAGGTGGTCATATGTAGGAAGAGACACCAAGAGAATCTCAACGCAAAAAAGAGGGGTCAATGAACAAAAAAAGAGGCCGACCTAAAGAAATACTAAAAAGAACATTGAAGCGAGAGGCAATAATAGCAGGCATCAGTTTCTCGTCGAGATTGAGCAGCTCGTCCAGAAAAGAGCCGTGTGGCGAGACACACGCAGGTCCTGAGGACAGTTAAAAGATCGTCGGACACACGAGTTTAGAATTTCTGCCTATGAGCCTGGCTTGGCTGAAAAGAACATTAGATGGATAGATTCTGCTAAATGAGCTATAGACGATTGACGTCATTCTACTCCACGACCACACGTGCTCGAAAAGCTAAAAAGGCAAGCTAGTGGGGTATTTTGGGGTTTCCATTTCAGCCCACAGTCTTACTTCTATAGATGCCTCGTCCAGTGTTTTGCTCCAATACATGCCTAGTCCAGTGTTTTTGCTCCAATACATGCCTAGTCCAGTGTTTTTGCTCCAATACATGCCTAGTCCAGTGTTTTTGCTCCAATACATGCCTAGTCCAGTGTTTTGCTCCAATACATGCCTAGTTCCAGTGTTTTGCTCCAATACATGCCTAGTCCAGTGTTTTGCTCCAATATATGCCTCGTCCAGGTTTTGCTCCAATACATGCCTAGTCCAGTGTTTTTGCTCCAATACATGCCTAGTCCAGTGTTTTGCTCCAATATATGCCCGTCCAGTGTTTTTGCTCCAATACATGCCTAGTCCAGTGTTTTGCTCCAATACATGCTAGTCCAGTGTTTTGCTCCAATATATGCCTAGTCCAGTGTTTTGCTCCAATACATGCCTCGTCCAGTGTTTTGCTCCAATACATGCCTCGTCCAGTGTTTTGCTCCAATACATGCCTCGTCCAGTGTTTTGCTCCAATACATGCCTCGTCCAGTGTTTTGCTCCAATATATGCCTAGTCAGGTTTTTGCTCCAATATATGCCTCGTCCAGTGTTTTGCTCCAATATATGCCTCGTCCAGTGTTTTGCTCAATACATGCCTAGTCCAGTGTTTTGCTCCAATACATGCCTAGTCCAGTGTTTGCTCCAATACATGCCTCGTCCAGTGTTTTTCTCCAATACATGCCTCGTCCAGTGTTTGCTCCAATACATGCCTCGTCCAGTGTTTTTCTCCAATACATGCTCGTCCAGTGTTTTGCGTCATCAACAATTTCTTCTCCTTTGTTTCCATCTAAGTCTTCCACTTTGAACTTTTCTCGTGACATGGTTAGCCAGGCCTTTAGATTATGTGGCGCTATTGTATTAACAAAATATCATGTATTTTGGGGAATGAAGAGTTAAACTTTACAGCATGGTTACCCATTTGGGGGGTGAATGGGATAATGTCATTTATCATCATCATCATCAGGTGCCAGGTCAGTTGGCGTAGGCAATCATCTCTCTCCACATCATTGATTCTTCAACCATGTCATAAATTAGTGACCTTTTATTCTGCTATTTGGATAAACTGTTCAATATTTTTCCTCTGCTCTCCTTCCATTCATTCTGCCTGTTGTTATAATATTCTCAATGCCTTTCTTTAGCATCATATGTCCAATAAATGTAGATTGTCTCCTCCTTATTATTTTGATGATATTCTGGTTTCTCCAACCCGTTTTAAACATTCTTCATTTGTAACTTTTGCTATCCATGAAATTCGTCCCATTCTTCTGATAAACCGCATCTCAGATGTCTCTAATGTTCTCTGTGTTGTCTTACTTATCGTCCATGATTCGCTTCCATATAGTAGAACAGGTTCGATGTAGCAGTTTAGGACACGTTTTCTAATATTAATGATTTGTTACATAGAATTTTTAATGGAATTATGTCTTTGCTTGTCCTATTCTGTCTTTGCTTGTCCTATTCTGTCTTTGCTGTGTCCTATTCTGTCTTTGCTTGTCCTATTCTGTCTTTGCTTGTCCTATTCTCTCTTGCTTGTCCTATTCTGCTTCTCATTTCCAGTGCATCTGCCATCTGATGTTATTATTGAACACAGTTATTTGAATCTACTCACTTGTTCCAGATAGTTCCATTTAGTTTTACTCAACCTTCTTGTGTGTGTTTGTTTCAATGCAATTACCTTCTAGTGTGTTTGTTTCAATGCAATTACCTTCTAGTGTGTTTGTTTCAATGCAATTACTTCTAGTGTGTTTGTTTCAATGTCATTACCTTCTTGTATGTTTGTTTCAATGCCATTACCTTCTTGTGTGTTTGTTTCAATTGCTATTACCTTCTTGTGTGTTTGTTTCAATCCTATTACCTTCTTGTGTGTTGTTTCAATGCTATTACCTTCTTGTATGTTTGTTTCAATGCCATTACCTTCTTGTGTGTTTGTTTCAATGCTATTACCTTCTTGTATGTTTGTTTCAATGCTATTACCTTCTTGTGTGTTTGTTTCAATGCTATTACCTTCTTGTGTGTTTGTTTCAATCCTATTACCTTCTCTTAATTCAGAAGGACAGGTAAACCTTGGCTGCAACAACAGGGGAGTTCTCTGACACTGCACAGCTATTTGTTTTCATCTCAAAGTGAAATTTTAGTTCTAATATTGGAAACTGTGCAACATTTAAGGTTGAAGGAGAGTCCTGAGCATAGAGCATGCTCTCATTCTTGAAATCAATGTTTCAGGGAGTGGTTTCAATTTGTGACACCACATACAAAAAACCTCAAGTAAACGTTTACGTATTTTCTCATATTTTAGAAGTTAACCTCTGTAATAGAAAGTTTGTCAAATCTGAGGGTTTCTGCAGATGCAAGATTCCGTTTTTAACCAGAAAAAGTTGTCTATTAAAGAAACAGCAACTTGTGACAAACTTGAATGTCAAATAGAAATAGTTGGTGAATGCAACCTTCCTGTTACTATGTGTTAACTTCATGTCACAGGGAGGGAAGTATGTGCCAGAGCAGCCTTTCTATAACTGTGCTACACTGCTCGAGGGTGGCCTCAATTTTGTTTCTATTGTAATCTATGATAGAGACCTTTTTGTGTTCATTTCTTTAACATGGAGGTCCAAATGTTACTTAACCTAGCCAGCTTGAGGCCTCACAATCTGAGGGGGCCCCAAAAGTTTTAATTTAACCTAGCCAGCTTGAGGCCTCACAATCTGAGGGGGCCCCAAAGTGTTATTTAACCTAGCCAGCTTGAGGCCTCACAATCTGAGGGGGCCCCAAAGTTTTAATTTAACCTAGCCAGCTTGAGGCCTCACAACTGAGGGGGCCCCAAAGTTTTAATTTAACCTAGCCAGCTTGAGGCCTCACAATCTGAGGGGGCCCCAAAGTTTTAATTTAACCTAGCCAGCTTGAGGCCTCACAATCTGAGGGGGCCCCAAAGTTGTTATTTAACTAGCCAGCTTGAGGCCTCACAATCTGAGGGGGGCCCCAAAGTTTTAATTTAACCTAGCCAGCTTCAGGCCCACAATCTGAGGGGTCCCAAAGTTGTTATTAACCTAGCCAGCTTCAGGCCTCACAATCTGAGGGGGCCCCAAAGTTTTTAATTTAACCTACCCAGCTTGAGGCCTCACCATGCCTAAATCCAAACCTGATAGGGCACCTATAGGTCTGACTTGTCTGCATACAGGCTGATCCCAGTAATAATGTGACTATGATAAAAAAAAAAACACTTACACAGAAAAAAAAGGAAATAGCAGTAAAATATTCAACAAAAACAACAAAGAAATGGACACCAAACCAAAAGTTATTCAACATAAAAGATACACAAGATGTTTTAAATCTAAAAAAAAAAGTAATGGCTAGAGTGATGGTCAAAATGAAGAGAAATAATGTCAAATTGTACATGGCATAAATGTCACATCACACAAGCAACACAACTAATGGTAACTGTACAGACAGCATGGACATCATTGCAAGGCAGCCTGGCTAATTTCAGTCAACAATTCACATCAATAAGGGCCTGTCAATCACCAAATCATCATTTCAGTTAGGACTTACAATCTCTAAGTCATCATCTCAGTTAGGACTTACAATTACTTAGTCATCATTTCAGTTAGGACTTACAATTACTTAATCATCATTTCAGTTAGGACTTACAATTACTTAGTCATCATTTCAGTTAGGAATTACAATCTCTAAGTCATCATTTCAGTTAGGACTTACAATCTCTAAGTCATCATTTCAGTTAGGACTTACAATCTCTAAGTTATCATTTCAGTTAGGACTTACAATCTCTAAGTCATCATTTCAGTTAGGATTACAATCTCAAGTCATCATTTCAGTTAGGACTTACAATCTCCAAGTCACATTTCAGTAGGACTTACAATCTCCAAGTCATCATTCAGTTAGGACTTACAATCTCCAAGTCATCATTTCAGTTAGGACTTACAATCTCCAAGTCATCATTTCAGTTAGGACTTACAATCACTAAATCTTCATTTCTGACCTATACCAGACTTTATGGGTCTACCACAACAATTTCAGGTGATATTCAAGGCTGATCATATTTCCAAGTCAAGTTAGTATCAAAGTTACATTCATATCAAGGACATCAGTGAGATTAGTTATAACTGGTCTTTTGTAGGTCAAGTTTATATCCAGGTTAAAAGTTCTTTTCAAGGTCACCAATACATTGAAGTTAAGATGGATCATATTCAGGTCAAGTTCATATCAGTCACCCTGAATAAGTTATAACTGACAATATTCAGGTCATGTCTATGTAAAGTCACCAGTATGCTGTATCAAAAGATCTGACTTATATCAGGTCATGTTCATCACAAGGCTAATCTCAGGTCATGACTAACTCAAGGTCACAAAATTTGATCTGTTAAGACATTTAAAGCTGTAAATCATGAAAATCTGACCTATATCAGGTCATGATTGGCTTAAGGTCATTAATTTAGGTCACATCTATATTAATGTCATAGTATGATATATATCAGGTAAAATTCAACTCATAACTGATCATATTTTGCTGAAATTAACATAATGGTCACCTGAACATTCAAATCAGTTATATCTGGCCAAATTGAGATCAAGTTTAACTTAAACTCAAAGTCACATTACAATTAATTGTGCCTGACCTATAAGGTAATGGTTGCCCAGTTAGCAAGGTCATTTTTGTGAGTGGTCTTGACACAAATCAATTACTAGCAAAATGTAGCAAGGTCATTTTTGTGAGTGGCCTTGACGCAAATCAATTACTAGCAAAATGTTAGCAAGGTCATTTTTGTGAGTGGTCTTGACACAAATCAATGCTAGCAAATATAGCATGGTCATTTTTGTGAGTGACCTTGACACAAATCAATTACTAGCAAAATATAGCAAGGTCATTTTTGTGAGTGGCTTGACACAAATCAATTACTAGCAAAATGTAGCAAGGTCATTTTGTGAGTGGCCTTGACACAAATCAATTACTAGCAAAATATAGCATGGTCATTTTGTGAGTGGCCTTGACACAAATCAATTACTAGCAAAATATAGCACAGTCATTTTTGTGAGTGCCTTGACACAAATCAATTGCTAGCAAAATATAGCAAGGTCATTTTTGTGAGTGACCTTGACACAAATCAATTACTAGCAAAATGTAGCCAAGACCAGAACTCTACTCCATTTAGGAGCAAGCATCAGCCAACCACACAAGCTTGTTTTCATGATAAATATATCTTCTATACACGGAGCAGGCTGGAGGTGTGTAATGCCGAACCATCAACAAGAATTAACATAATCAGAAACAGAATTGTCAGTAAAAGTAATATAAATCCACATAGAGTATACGCATGTGTCTATCATATGAAGAAAAGACATAAATTTGTACATGACAAAACTAGGTCGCTGGAACTTGAGGTCAGCAATGGAGGTAATGCTATTTCTCGATGATATCACTGTCACCAACTCTCTGGTTATGGTGGTCAGTTTTATTAAAATCAAGGTTGAACAGGGAGTGAAAGCAAATCCATAGTAGGTAGCGATGACAAGATGTCTGCACTGATGCATGTGGAAAACATCAACTATTAGATGTTACAGGATTGTTCTGAGCTAGTCTAAGTGAGCCATCAAGAAGATGGAAGAATTAGTTTATGAGTCACCTAGATGGAAGAATTAGTTTCTGAGTCACCTAGATGGAAGAATTAGTTTTAGTCACCTAGAGGGAAGAATTAGTTTTAGTCACCTAGATGGTAGAATTAGTTTGTCACCAAGATGGAAGAATTAGTTTTAGTCACCTAGATGGAAGAATAGTTTTAGTCACCTAGATGGAAGAATTAGTTTTAGTCACCTAGATGGAAGAATTAGGTTTAGTCACCTAAATGGAAAAATTAGTTTTAGTCACCTAGATGGAAGAATTAGTTTCAGAATAACATAATGTGCTGACGATGGGTAATGGAAGAATTAGCTTCAATGTCACCATGTCACATCTGAAAAGAAATGCTTAAGATGGCCTGACTGTAGTGAGCACAAGAATGATCAATTTTGTGAAAGAGCTGACATAGAACCAGTGTTAACTATTGCATTGGGTTGTCCAGCCAGGGAGGTTGCTGTGTGGTTCCATACCATGCCAGGACAACCTTAGAAAGGGGGCAGACAAGATGCAACAAAGCTTGTTAAGTTACTGGACAGATCTCACCACTACTGTCCAACAAAGCTTGTCAAGTTACTGGACAGATCTCACTGTCCAACAAAAGCTTGTCAAGTTACTGGACAGATCTCACTGTCCAACAAAGCTTGTCAAGTTACTGGACAGATCTCACTGTCCAACAAAGCTTGTCAAGTTACTGGATAGATCTCACTGTCCAACAAAGCTTGTCAAGTTACTGGACAGATCCTCACTGTCCAACAAAGCTTGTCAAGTACTGGACAGATCTCACTGTCCAACAAGCTTGTCAAGTTACTGGACAGATCTCACTGTCCAACAAGCTTGTCAAGTTTACTGGACAGATCTCACTGTCCGACAAAGCTGTCAAGTTACTGGAGAGATCTCACTGTCCAACAAAGTTTGTCAAGGTACTGGACAGATCCACCAATACTGTCCAACAAAGCTTGTCAAGTTACTGGACAGATCTCACTGTCCAACAAAGCTTGTCAAGTACTGGACAGATCTCACTGTCCAACAAAGCTTGTCCAAGTTACTGGACAGATCTCACTGCCCAACAAAGCTTGTCAGTTACTGACAGATCTCACTGTCAAACAAAAGCTTGTCAAGTACTGGACAGATCTCACTGTCAACAAAGCTTGTCAAGTTACTGGACAGATCTCCTGCCCAACAAAGCTTGTCAAGTTACTGGACAGATCTCACTGCCCACAAAGCTTGTTAAGTTACTGGGACAGATCTCACTGCCCAACAAAGCTTGTAAGTTACTGAGACAGATCTCACTGTCCAACAAAGCTTGTCAAGTTACTGGACAGATCTCACTCGTCCAACAAAGCTTGTTAAGTTACTGGACAGATCTCACTGTCCAACAAAGCTTGTCAAGTTACTGGACAGATCTCACTGTCTAACAAAGCTTGTCAATTTACTGGACAGATCTCACCACTACTGTCCAACAAAAAGCTTGTCAAGTTACTGGACAGATCTCACTGTCCAACAAAGCTTGTTAAGTTACTGGAAGATCTCACTGTCAACAAAGCTTGTCAAGTTACTGGACATATCTCACTGTCCAACAAAGCTAGTCAAGTTACTGGACAGATCTCACTGTCCAACAAAGCTTGTTAAGTTACTGGACAGATCTCACTGTCCAACAAAGCTTGTCAAGTTACTGGACAGATCTCACTGGCCAACAAAGCTTGTCAAGTTACTGGACAGATCTCACCACAACTGTCCAACAAAAGCTTGTCAAGTTACTGACAGATCTCACTGTCCAACAAAGCTTGTTAAGTTA
Source organism: Megaustenia siamemsis (assembly GCA_032433765.1). Taxonomy (NCBI): domain Eukaryota; kingdom Metazoa; phylum Mollusca; class Gastropoda; order Stylommatophora; family Ariophantidae; genus Megaustenia; species Megaustenia siamemsis. The sequence goes on from JAVIAB010000102.1 coordinate 37,761,624, forward strand.
CTGGACAGATCTCACTGCCCAACAAAGCTAGTGAAGTTACTGGACATATCTCACTGTCCAACAAAGCTAGTCAAGTTACTGGACAGATCTCACTGTCCAAACAAAGCTTGTCAAGTTACTGGACAGATCTCACATGCACAACAAAGCTAGTCAAGTTACTGGACAGATCTCACTGTCCAACAAAGCTAGTCAAGTTACTGGACAGATCTCACTGTCCAACAAAGCTTGTCAAGTTACTGGACAGATCTCACTGTCCAACAAAGCTTGTCAAGTTACTGGACAGATCTCACTGTCCAACAGAGCTTGTCAAGTTACTGGACAGATCTCACTGTCCAAAAAAGCTAGTCAAGTTACTGGACAGATCTCACTGTCCAACAAAGCTTGTCATATTACTGGACAGATCTCACTGTCCAACAAAGCTTGTCAAGTTACTGGACAGATCTCACACTACTGTCCAACAAAGCTTGTCAAGTTACTGGACAGAGCTCACTGTCCAACAAAGCTTGTCAAGCTACTGGACAGATCTCACTGTCCAACAAAGCTTGTCAAGTTACTGGACAGATCTCACTGCCCAACAAAGCTGTTAAGTTACTGGACAGATCTCACTGTCCAACAAAGCTTGATAAGTTACTGGACAGATCTCACTGTCCAACAAAGCTTGTCAAGTTACTGGACAGATCTCACTGTCCAACAAAGCTTGTCAAGTTACTGGACAGATCTCACCACTACTGTCCAACAAAGCTTGTCAAGTTACTGGACAGAGCTCACTGTCCAACAAAGCTTGTCAAGCTACTGGACAGATCTCACTGTCCAACAAAGCTTGTCAAGTTACTGGACAGATCTCACTGCCCAACAAAGCTTGTTAAGTTACTGGACAGATCTCACTGTCCAACAAAGCTTGATAAGTTACTGGACAGATCTCACTGTCCAACAAAGCTTGTCAAATTACTGGACAGATCTCACTGTCCAACAAAGCTTGTCAAGTTACTGGACAGATCTCACAACTACTGTCCAACAAAGCTTGTCAAGTTACTGGACAGATCTCACTGTCCAACAAAGCTTGTTAAGTTACTGGACAGATCTCACTGTCCAACAAAGCTTGTCAAGTTACTGGACAGATCTCACTGTCCAACAAAGCTTGTCAAATTACTGGACAGATCTCACTGCCTAACAAAGCTTGTCAAATTACTGGACAGATCTCACTGCCCAACAAAGCTTGTTAAGTTACTGGACAGATCTCACTGTCCAACAAAGCTTGTCAAGTTACTGGACAGATCTCACCACTACTGTCCAACAAAGCTTGTCAAGTTACTGGACAGATCTCACTGTCCAACAAAGCTTGTTAAGTTACTGGACAGATCTCACTGTCCAACAAAGCTTGTCAAGTTACTGGACAGATCTCACTGTCCAACAAAGCTTGTCAAATTACTGGACAGATCTCACTGCCTAACAAAGCTTGTCAAATTACTGGACAGATCTCACTGCCCAACAAAGCTTGTCAAGTTACTGGACAGATCTCACTGTCCAACAAAGCTTGTCAAGTTACTGGACAGATCTCCCACTACTGTCCAACAAAGCTTGTCAAGTTACTGGACAGATCTCACCACTACTGTCCAACAAAGCTTGTCAAGTTACTGGACAGATCTCACTGTCCAACAAAGCTTGTCAAGTTACTGACAGATCTCACCACTACTGTCCAACAAAGCTTGTCAAGTTACTGGACAGATCTCACTGTCCAACAAAGCTTGTCAAATTACTGGACAGATCTCACTGCCCAACAAAGCTTGTCAAATTACTGGACAGATCTCACTGTCCAACAAAGCTTGTCAAGTTACTGGACAGATCTCACTGTCCAACAAAGCTTGTCAAGTTACTGGACAGATCTCACCACTACTGTCCAACAAAGCTTGTCAAGTTACTGGACAGATCTCACTGTCCAACAAAGCTTGTCAAGTTACTGGACAGATCTCACCACTACTGTCCAACAAAGCTTGTCAAGTTACTGGACAGATCTCACTGTCCAACAAAGCTTGTCAAGTTACTGGACAGATCTCACCACTACTGTCCAACAAAGCTTGTCAAGTTACTGGACAGATCTCACTGTCCAACAAAGCTTGTCAAGTTACTGGACAGATCTCACCACTACTGTCCAACAAAGGGTGTCAAGTTACTGGACAGATCTCACTGTCCAACAAAGCTTGTCAAGTTATTGGACAGATCTCACCACTACTGTCCAACAAAGCTTGTCAAGTTACTGGACAGATCTCACCACTACTGTCCAACAAAGCTTGTCAAGTTACTGGACAGATCTCACTGTCCAACAAAGCTTGTCAAGTTACTGGACAGATCTCACCACTACTGTCCAACAAAGCTTGTCAAGTACTGGACAGATCTCACTGTCCAACAAAGCTTGTCAAGTTACTGGACAGATCTCACCACTACTGTCCAACAAAGCTTGTCAAGTTACTGGACAGATCTCACTGTCCAACAAAGCTTGTCAAGTTACTGGACAGATCTCACCACTACTGTCCAACAAAGGTTGTCAAGTTACTGGACAGATCTCACTGTCCAACAAAGCTTGTCAAGTTATTGGACAGATCTCACCACTACTGTCCAACAAAGCTTGTCAAGTTACTGGACAGATCTCACCACTACTGTCCAACAAAGCTTGTCAAGTTACTGGACAGATCTCACTGTCCAACAAAGCTTGTCAAGTTACTGGACAGATCTCACTGCCCAACAAAGCTTGTTAAGTTACTGGACAGATCTCACTGTCCAACAAAGCTTGTCAAGTTACTGGACAGATCTCACCACTACTGTCCAACAAAGAAGTCACGTCAGAAGCTATTTATAAGACTACCTTTACCCCAACGTTGTGCTACCAGTGCTAGACATGGACAGTAGGCTCAACAACTAATAGGAAAATAACCACGAAAGACATGAAGTGTGTCAGACGCATGACAGGAAACAGTCTAAGAGATAAGATCAGAAACGACGAATTATGAAAAAAATCAAGGAACGGAACCAGCTTTTTAATACATAAAGCAAACGCAGATCAAGTGGTTCGAGCATGTGGTAAGACATAAAGAACTCAATCTAATACAAGTTACCAACAAACAATACTTGAACACCAGACCAAGAAAACATGGATAAACGGAGTACTAGAAATACCGGAGGTATACAGCAAGACACTGTGAACTATATCTCCCCTCGACACATGAAGGAAGGAAGGAGTGAGAGAGAGAGAAAGAATGAAAGAAAGAGGAAGAAAGAAAGAAATAATGAAAGAAAGAAAGAAAGAATGAAAGAAAGAGGAAGAAAGAAAGAAAAAAAAAGAAGAAAAACAGAAAGAAGAAGAAAGAAAGAATGAAAGAAAGAGGAAGAAAGAAAGAAAGAAAAAACAGAAAGAGGAAGAAAGAAAGAAAGAAAATAAGAGGGAGAGAGTAAGATGGAGAAACAGGAACATCTAGAACATGACAATGGTTGAGCCCAGCAAGAACTTTGTATTTCCCTCAACATCAAACCAAAGCGAATACTTTTAACTGTAGCAAAGCACAGAACCAAATCTATTTCTATCTGAACAGACAACAACAACGAAACAAACAAAGTGAAATCCCACATGAAACGTCATAATCATATTTCAGGTTTTGTGAGGTAAGTACAGCAAAACATCACAAATGAAACCTTCCCGCTCACTCTACACGAACATATCCACTCACACTCCCACTCAAAGAATGTCAGGACAAGAAAGCTAACAGTCACACAGACAGACCAGGAACCCAATCATAAGATCTCAAACTGTTTCTTCAGCTCCACCATGAGCCTCCAGTCTTGTTGGACATGTCGTCCCTGAAGTGGTCTTTGACTGCATCGATCGACTGTCTGGAAATCTGAAGACATTTGGGCCAGAGGTTATTTTGTGTGGATGCTGTTTTTCTCTAACATGGAACAGGTGAGGTGATTGTTTTGTGTGATACAGGTGAGGTGATTGTTTTGTGTGGAACAGGTAAGGTGATTGTTTTGTGTGGTACAGGTGAGGTGATTGTTTTGTGTGGTACAGGTGAGGTGATTGTTTTGTGTGGTACAGGTGAGGTGAATGTTTTGTGTGGTACAGGTGAGGTGATTGTTTTGTGTGGTACAGGTGAGGTGATTGTTTTGTGTGGTGCAGGTGAGGTGATTGTTTTGTGTGGTACAGGTGAGGTGATTGTTTTGTGTGGTGCAGATGAGGTGATTGTTTTGTGTGCTACAGGTGACGTGATTGTTTTGTGTGGTACAGGTGAGGTGATTGTTTTGTGTGGTACAGGTGAGGTGATTGCTTTGTGTGGTACAGGGGAGGTGATTGTTTTGTGTGGTACAGGTGAGGTGATTGTTTTGTGTGGTACAGGTGAGGTGATTGTTTTGTGTGGTACAGGTGAGGTGATTGTTTTGTGTGGAACAGGTGAGGTGATTGTTTTGTGTGGAACAGGTGAGGTGATTGTTTTGTGTGGTACAGGTGAGGTGATTGTTTTGTGTGGTACAGGTGAGGTGATTGTTTTGTGTGGTACAAGTGAGGTGATTGTTTTGTGTGGTACAGGTGAGGTGATGTTTGTGTGGTACAGGTGAGATGATTGTTTTGTGTGGTACACTAGCGCATTAACAGTGTCTACAATAACACTAAACACCAACAGAAGCTACACTAACACTAGCACGTCAAGAGAAGAGAGAAAAACATCAACAGAAGCTACAAGACCGATAGCATATTGACAGAGACAAAAATATCAACAGAAGCTACAAGATCAATAGCACATCAGGGTGTCCGGTTAGCGCAATCGATAGGCGGTTGGCTTACCACGGCAACAGCCGGGGTTCGTACCCTGGCGAGGACACCTGGGTTTTACTAATTCCCTAAAAATTAGTACCTCTGAAGTCGGAGTAAATCTGCCTGCATGGCGAGGGGCATCCTGTAATGGGATAAAACAGACTTTACAAGCAAAATTCAGTCCCACAAAAATTGAGTGGGTGGGACTTCGTCAGAGGTCAAAGCTGACGAAAGCGAACGAACGAACGAACGAATAGCACATCAACAGAAGAGATAAAAACATCAACAGAAGGTACAAGATCGCAAAAACATCAACAGAAGCTACAAGGTCACTAGCACATCAACAAAAGCTACAAGGTCACTAGCACACCAACAGAAGCTACAAGATCATCTGCACGTCAACAGAAGAGAGAAAAACAACAGAAGCTACAATAACACGAGCACATGAACAGAAGAATCAAAAACAACAACAGAAGCTACAAGGTCATAACTCACTTTGCTGACCAGAAGGTCAGTCTCATCAAAATGTCGGCCATACATCTTTGGAGCCTCGCCTGGAGTGGGCGTGATCTTGATGCAGATTTCCTGGCCCTGCCGAGCGATCTCCACAGGTTTGTGGTTGATCTCAATGCTGGTCACTCGACCAATGTCCACAAACTGGTGGCAAAAGATGGCAATCAAAGTTATGGTTAAACAAATCCAAGTGAAATTCAGGAATGTTTGTAGTCTTCATTGTGCCTGCATTTGTTGTTCAATTTTTTCTTTGTCTTGATCACATATTCTAACGCGATTAATTGTGCAGTTCTTGACGGTATTTCTTCATCTTCAGCACAACTCTACCGTCTATAGGACAGCCCTGTCATGTACATCAGTGCTGTCATTTTGTCACACTTCTTATCTACTGCATAGTCCTGTCATTTTGTCACACTTCTCATCTACAGCACAGTCCTGTCATTTTCTGACACTTGTCATCTACTGCATAGTCCTGTCATTTTGTGACACTTATCTACTGCATAGTCCTGTCATTTATAGCAAACCTTATCTACCACACAATCATATCATTAATCGCTAACCTTGTCATCTACAGCACAATTATGTCATTTAGAGACAAATTTGTCATCTACAACACAATCCTGTCATTTATAACCAACCTTGTCATCTACAACACAATCCTGTCATGCCAACTGTATGATCTACAACACAATCATGTCATTTATAACCATCATATCATTTATAACCAACTTTATCATCTACAACAAAATCCTGTCATTTATAGACAACTTTGTCATCTACAACATAATCCTGTCATTCATAGCCAAATTTATCACCTACAACACAATCCTGTCATTCATAGCCAACTTCATCATCTACAACACAATCCTGTCCTGCCAACTTTATCGTCTACAACATAATCCTGTCATTCATAGCCAACTTTATCATCTACAACATAATCATGTCATTCATAGCCAACTTTATCATGTACAACACAATCCTGTCATGCCAACTTTCTCGTCTACAACATAATCCTGTCATTCATAGCCAACTTTATTATCTACAACATAATCCTGTCATTTATAGCCAACTTTATCATCTACAACACAATCCTGTCATTTATAGACAGCTTTGTCATCTACAGCATAATCCTGTCATTTATAGACAGCTTTGTCATCTACAACACAATCCTGTCATTTATAGACAACTTTGTCATCTACAACACAATCTTGTCATTTATAGCTAATCTTGTCACCTACAACACAATCATGTAATTTATAGCTAATCTTGTCACATACAACACCATCCTATAATTTATAGCTAACCTTGACATCTACAACACAATCTTGTCATTTATAGCCAACATTGTCATCTACAACACAATCTTGTCATTTATAGCCAACATTGTCATCTACAACACAACCTTGTCATTTATAGCCAACATTGTCATCTACAACACAATCTTGTCATTTATAGCTAACATTGTCATCTACAACACAATCTTGTCATTTATAGCCAACCTTGTCATCTACAACACAATCTTGTCATTTATAGCCAACATTGTCATCTAGTACACAATCTTGTCATTTATAGCTAACCTTGTCATCTACAACACAATCTTGTCATTTATAGCCAACATTGTCATCTACAACACAATCTTGTCATTTATATCCAACATTGTCATCTACAACACAATCTTGTCATTTATAGCCAACACTGTCATCTACAACAAAATCTTGTCATTTATAGCCAACATTGTCATCTACAACACAATCTTGTCATTTATAGCAACATTGTCATCTACAAAAAAAGAATCTTGTCATTTATAGCCAACATTGTCATCTACAACACAATGTCATTTATAACTAACCTTGTCATCTACAACACAATGTAATTTATAGCCAACATTGTCATCTACAACACAATCTTATCATTTATAGCCAAACTTGTCATCTACAACACAATGTCATTTATAACTAACCTTGTCATCTACAACACAATCTTGTCATTTATAGTCAACATTGTCATCTACAACACAATCTTGTCATTTGTAGCCAACATTGTCATCTACAACACAATCTTGTCATTTATAGCCAAACTTGCCATCTACAACATAATCTTGTCATTTATAGCCTAACTTGCCATCTACAGCATAATCTTCTATAAATCCACATTTCAAAAGCTTCAATTTTCTTTTCTGTTTTCTTGTCTAGTGTCCATGTTTCTACACCATACAGGAATATTGAGAAGATGTAACATTTTGCTACTCTTAGTTTCAGCCCTGGTGTTATTTGTTTTGATGTTAGTGTGTTCTTAATGGCATTAAAATTACTTTTTGCCATACCTATTCTCTTGTTTATTTCAGTTGTACATTTTCCATCACTGGTTATAGTATGTCCAAGGTAGTTGTAGCTCTGGACTGTCTCCAGATGTATTCCTTCCACTTTGATATTTAATTGTAGGTCTTGAGAATTTGCTTTGTCTAAGATCATAGTTTGTCTTTTTGATATTCATATCTAGTCCATATTTTTGCTTGTCATGTTCATTTCATTAAGTAATTATTGTAGATCTTTAGGATATCCTGCTAGTAGTACAGTATCTTCCCGTGTGTTACCGGGGCCTCATTATGAGGGAAGTAAAGAATAGTGACACTGTGACTTTCCAGGCATGTCGTAAGAGGCGACTAAGGAGATTGATCGATTGCTTGACAAGCTGTCATTGTAAAAAGTTTTGTTATGGAAACAGCCATAGATTTTAGAAGCAGTGATCTCTGCAATATGTGCCATTTTGGCACGCAAGGTTTCTGTTTTTAAGATTGTGGTTCTGCCCTATGTCTTCGGCTCGAAAGGACAATATGTAGATAGAGTACAGTATTATCAGCATATATTAGGGCTGTAACTGTCATCTTAAACAAAGGGTGAAAATCACGTTCTCATGTGAAGGAAGTATAAAAGAGTAGACCTTTATAAATACACTTGTAATTGAAGAGAAAATGCGAGCCAGGGTATAAATCATGAGGACGCCGCGCCAGTATAGCCGCCACGAGCCCCGGTCGCAAACAAACAACCACTCGTAGATAATGTCCGGGGAACCCAACCCCTTCCCCTCCTGGATCCTGTCTCATCCGTTTCCGCTCTGGTTGAGTTTATCACCATTTCGGGGCTGCGGAAGGACGCATGATAACGAACATCGGAAACAGGTCAGGGGCGGGACCAGGCCGAGAGTAGGTAGATCAGATCAGGGGCGTGACTACGGGAGTATGTTAACGGGAACGGATACACCGATTCGACATTCCCCAGAGCAGTCTACAAATGTACTTGACTTTTTGCCACTTAAAAAAAAAAAAAAGCAACAGAGAGCGGGTGGTCGAACCACTAACTTGTCGGGATCCAAACCAGGATAACGCGCGTTCGAATCTCGGTAGAGTTAAACGTGCTTTTTCTATCGAGGGTGAAATAAGATCTCAGACCCAAACACCTCGTGTCGACTGCACTGGACAAGCGGCCATTATTCTCCAGTCCTATAAGGATCCCCCCCCCCCCCAACCAGCCTCCAGTAATGTGGAAAATGCCGTAAAGATGCTTTTATTTTATTGTTAAAGTTAAAAACATTATTTTATCTTATCTCTGGTGGACATTAGAACTATTATTATTATCATGACTCGTAACTTTATTGTTTAATATGAAAGAGATAATTAAATTAAAAATACATCTGGAGGGAGAGAGGGGTGGGGTGGGGGTTGCAGTAATATAACAATAATATATAAGATATAAAATTATAAAAAGATAAAAGAAGGTTTATTACTCTATAAAAGTTAAAAAGTAAAGTACCCCCGTCACGCCAAGTGGCGTATAGGGAATGTGGTGTTAGTGACCATAGATTTTACAGACCTTCAGCACATGATTTTTGGGGTAATGTGGTCGGTATTACGCCCGTGCCGCTTTACTTTCCCAGAAAATAATCCGGTACGCATTAAAGGCTGGGTGGACCGGAAGCCGTCGGTTGGGATCGAACCCTACCTCTTATCCTTTGTAGTCCAGTTCTCTAACCACTGAGCTTTGTTACTCTATACAGAACCGTTATAACTGTGCTGGGACAGGATCTAGTACTTCAATCTCTGTTCTGATAACACAGCTGTTATGGTAAACAAAGAACCACCATCATTGTATTCAATGTCTATTAGTACTCCCATCAGTTCTGATAACACGGGTACTCCTATAAAGATAACCAGCATCACTGTTCCCTCCCGAAGTGTCCTCCCTTCATCATCATCATCAAGTACCGGGCCTTCTGGCGTAGGTGATCATGTCTCTCCACAACTTTCGGTCTCCACAGTATCATTTCTGCTGTTGATCTTCTGCCAAGCCATTCTCTTAAGCTGTCTGGTATTTTTTCTCTTTGCTTCCCTCTATTTCCTTTCTATGTCCTCCCTTAGCAGCGCAAAATGGATGGCATTGTGCAAACCAGGAAGTGAAGTCCATCAGCTCATGTCTGTCGATTGTTGTTCGTCTGTAGTGGGCGTTCATTGCTCTGTCTAAAGCTACAACGTCGGCCTAAGAACAGGAAGGACTAGGGTTCAAAACCCTATCAAAAGCGGTGGTGATATTTTTTTTTCTTCCCTCAAAAATAGGAAAAATTAATTAAGGTTAAGGTTACCTCCCCTGATCTCTTGGGTAGTGAGATCCGATGTCTAGCCTTCTCAGATAACGGCAATAAACAGGAGGTCCCGTGTGCACTCACGCACGTTAAACATCCCTTGGCAGATAAAATCGAAAAAGAGTGGACCATAAATATGTGCCGCTGCCCGGGCAAAATTATCAGCAAAAACCTACCCACATCGAGGGTCCCAAGCCGTGCTACGGAGTACGTGCACGTGGGCCAGGTTTCTACTCGGGTTTTCTCGAGCGGGATATCAGAGCACCTATGGGTTCGCTCGGTGTGCAGTGATGATGATAACAACAAACAAACAAACAATACAGTGATTGCGACAGTCGCACTATTAGTCTCGACATTTGTATCTTTATCATGGTCATCTCGGCAGTCTCTCCTCTTGGTTTGCCATCCATAGTACTAGTCTAGTATCATCATCGTCATCATGACTAATACCATCACTATCATCAAAGTTTACTAGTAGCATCATCATCATCATCAACGTTGCATAGTATTATCATTATAAGCAACGTTGTCTAGTATCATCATCATCATCATCATCATGACTAATACCATCATTATCATCAACGTTGAATAGTGTCATCATTATAATCAAAGTTGTCTAGTATCATCATCATCAGTTTACTAATGTCATCATTATCATCAACGTTGAATAGTATCATCATTATAATCAAAGTTGTCTAGTATCATCATCATCATCAGTTTACTAATATCATCATTATCATCAACGTTGAATAGTATCATCATTATAATCAAAGTTGTCTAGTATCATCATCATCAGTTTACTAATGTCATCATTATCATCAACGTTGAATAGTATCATCATCATAATCAAAGTTGTCTAGTATCATCATCATCATCAGTTTACTAATATCATCATTATCATCAACGTTGAATAGTATCATCATTATAAGCAACGTTGTCTAGTATCATCATCATCATCATCATCATCATCATCATCATCATCAGAGTATATACCTGTATCAATCCATTATTTTTGTGCATTCCGTGGTCACAGTGTATTCCACTATTATTATCTGTTCTGGGCGAGACTCGGTGACTAGTTACCTGCTGTCCTTGGCTCTCTTATCAATGCTCTTCTCGAAGTCAGTCTCTTTTTTCCCTTGATATATCCCATTTGAGGCCTTGCTGATTGTCCGATTAGTTCATCTTATCACAAAGCTGATCTATGCAATATTATCTTATTTATAAATAAGATTATTGATTTGCAAGCAGCATTCCTCTTTCAGTGCCAGTGTTCATTTGAAATAGTGGTGAGAACACTGTCGGCTTTAAGATTTAGATGTACTGCAGTACTGGGTCAGAAGTACTGCATAACTAGGTCAGAGAGGTACTTCAGTACTAGCTCACAGAAGCACTGTAATACTAGGTCAGAGAGGTACTGTAATACTAGGTCACTGAGGTACTATAATAGTAGGTCACTGAGGTACTGTAATACTTGGTCACTGAGGTACTGTAATAGTAGGTCACTGAGGTACTGTAATACTTGGTCACTGAGGTACTGTAATACTAGTTCACTGAGGTACTGTAATACTTGGTCACTGAGGTACTGTAATACTAGGTCCTCTGTATCAACATATCCCACAATTATTTTGACTAAGACTATCCGCCGCCACCTCATTGACCAAGATTTTGACTGAGACGGCTCAGCTGGGAAGTGAAGTAAGGTTTCGCTCAACTATGGGTTGTCGACACTAGCCGTGGGGAACCTTGCGCCCCTCTAACTTTCAACTGTACCAAACCATCATTATCTGTTTTCTTCCCATCCACTCCCAATTCTCCCCATGTACGTTTCAAGAGCCCCAGTTTCAGCCCGTTTTCTTCCACGCGGATTGAAACGTGAATATAACAAGAGACCACTTCGGTGTGATATCCCAAACAGATAACACACACCCGACAGGTTATCAGAAGCAGCCGTCATGCCTTGATATCACTTCACGTACGCAAGTTATCATAAATATACCAACACGATGTTTCGGAGCTCTCAACATGAAGAATATCAGGTTTGAAACTGTGTTCGTCCTGACGGTATCAAACTACCGGCTCAGAAAGATGGCATTTGGAGAGATTTATCTGTGTTATCATGCAACCTGCATGAACTCTGATGTCACCGTCAGTGTAGTGTGATAACATACACACCTGGTCTCAGCCACGTCTGTCGGGGGGGGGGGGGGGGGGGGGGGGTGGTGTGGGACGCTGTTCAAGTCAGGTACTGCGAGATGTGGGTGGGTTTGTGTTTTCAATACTACGGTATGTGTTGCTACTGGTGAATCACTTTGTGCTTTCTGTACAATAATGTACACATTCTACTGGTGAATCACTTTGTGCTTTCTGTACCACAATAAGGTACACATTCTACTGGTGAATCACTTTGTGCTTTCTGTACCACAATAAGGTACACATTCTACTGGTGAATCACTTTGTGCTTTCTGTACCACAATAAGGTACACATTCTACTGGTGAATCACTTTGTGCTTTCTGTACCACAATAAGGTACACATTCTACTGGTGAATCACTTTGTGTGCGTGTGCCAGCTTTTACCTCTGACGAAGTCCCTAGAGACTATGAACTGAATTTTGCGTGTTAATCCCGTTTATTCCCTGGTAGCCGTGTGCACAGGGGTCCTTCGTCGCACAGGCACCCGGTCTTCGGAGGTACTCATATTTTTTCCCCGTCCATGAGTAATTGACGTTTCAAGCCGGGCCTCGCTGCTGAGACCAGGGGTGGTTGCCGCAGAGAGAAATTATAAATAAAAATCCCACCTGGTGCAGCCGGGATTTGAACCCACAACCTCTCTGTCTCGAGACTAACCCGCCCCCCCCCTTTTTTCCCCTACTGATAGTTGAGGTTGTGCCTTCTCAAATACGACAAGGTACAGATACAACAAAAAGGGGGGACAATAGAAAGGAAGGAAGTGACGGAGTCGATGGCGAGATGAGAGAGAAGAGGACCACAAATATGATTTGAACATAACGATGAATGAGAAAGAAAAGAGAGGTATAGAATCTGAAAACAGAAATGAGAGAGAGAGAGAGAGGAGTGAGAAGTGAGTCAGAGGAGAAAAAAATAGTGAAAAATGAGAGAGTAAAGTAAGAGAGTAGAGAGAAAGAGAAAGGAGAACCGATGAGAGAGAGTGAGAGAGAAAGACAGAGAGCTGAGTCAGAGGAGAAATAGAAGTAGAGAAAATGAGAGAATAGAGAGATATCATCATCATGTGCCACATCGGTTGGCGTAGGCGATTATGTCCTTCCGCAAATCTTCTATCCACAGTACATCGTATCAGTTCTGTTGTTGACTGTTTTCCATGCCATGACACCAAGCTATATAGTATCTTCTCTCTTTGTCATCCGTGATCTCTTTCCCTGTATTTTGCCAGCTGTAACCAAGTATTCCAACTTTCCTCTTCTCATGATGTGCCCGAAAAATGTTGATTGTTTCTTTCTGATGTTTTTTTATGAGCTCTCTTTTTGTTTTGACCTCTTTGAGAATGTTCTAATTGTCCTTTTTTTAAAAAATCTGTCTAGGGAACGCTCAACATTCTTCTGAGAAATATCTCTTTGGCCTCTAAATGTTGAAGGCAGATATAGAAAGAAGAATATATGTATATGTGTGTGTGTGTGTGAGAGAGAGAGAGAGAAGATAAAGATGAAGAGAGAAAGGAAAGAGAGAAACAGCAATGAGAAGCAAATCAATCTAAATTATGAAGAAAAGAAAGACCAATTCATACAACCCCGCAATACAACAATTGCTGATCTTCTCAACCCTAATGGTAGCCATTTTGCTGTACGGAACATATCATTTAACCACAATAATAGCTCCGGTAAAAATAACCCTTTCAGTTTCGGAAGAAGGCAGGATCGATAACGGATAATTTGGGGGCACTGTCAGGATAATTTTCATGCAGAGGCGGACCATGAATCTGAGCGAGGGCACGATATAGACATCGTGGGCACTTCTCACCTCCCGTCAAGAGAGAAATAATGTTGAAGTTTTTTGACTTTCGTTCGCTTTTGTTACCTTGCAGCGTCGAATAAACTTAGACAGTTCTAGTCTATGGCTTCTATAATGATCTCATCGCCATGTTTGTTTGTGTTCAGCATCATTGCACACCTGGCGATTTCATGGGTGCTCCGATATATCTTCCTCGATAATCTAGGGAAATTCTGAAGGGAATTCTGGCCCAAGTGCACGAGCTCCGTAGCACGGCCTGGTTAGGTTCCTGTTGCCAACTTTGCCAGAGCAGAAGCCTTGTTCGCGGCCTACTCTTGTCAATTATAACTGCTAATGGCTCATTAACGTGAGTGCATAGGGGACATTCTGTGTGTTGTGGTTGTCTTAGAAGTATAGACATCGGATCTCACTACCCAGAGAGGGCTAGACATCGGATCTCACTACCCAGAGAGGGCTAGACATCGGATCTCACTACCCAGAGAGGGCTAGACATCGGATCTCACTACCCAGAGAGGGCTAGACATCGGATCTCACTACCCAGAGCGGGCTAGACATCGGATCTCACTACCCAGAGAGGGCTAGACATCGGATCTCACTACTAGAGAGGGCTAGACATCGGATCTCACTACCCAGAGAGGGCTAGACATCGGATCTCACTACCCAGAGAGAGCTAGACATCGGATCTCACTACCCAGAGAGGGCTAGACATCGGATCTCACTACCCAGAGAGGGCTAGACATCGGATCTCACTACCCAGAGAGGGCTAGACACCGGATCTCACTACCCAGAGAGGGCTAGACATCGGATCTCACTACCCAGAGAGGGCTAGACATCGGATCTCACTACCCAGAGAGGGCTAGACATCGGATCTCACTACCCAGAGAGGGCTAGACATCGGATCTCACTACCCAGAGAGAGCTAGACATCGGATCTCACTACCCAGAGAGGGCTAGACATCGGATCTCACTAGAGAGGGCTAGACATCGGATCTCACTACCCAAGAGATCAGGGGGAGGGTAATGTCATAAGGAAATCATTGAGTGCCGTCTCCGTATCGAAGGTTGGCTACCATGGAGCGCCATTTCACTCTGTTTATTGCTTTGATGGTGCAGATCGTCATAGGATGACTTGTCCATCTTTTGATGTTACTCGTCCATGTTAGTCTTGGTCTGCCTCTTTTACCTTGTATTTTCCCTTCCCATATTACCTTTATTAGGCTGTTGTGTCTTTTAACATGCCCCACAAATTTCATTTGTCTTGTTCTAATTGTGTTATAGTAGTTCTCTTTTCATTTTTAGTTGTTTTAAAACTTCGTTTGTTTTCTTTTCTTTCCATCCAATTCTACCTATTCTTCTACAAATCCACATTTCAAAGGCTTCAATTTTCTGTTCTGTTTTCTTGTCTAATGTCCATGTTTCTGCACCATACAGGAGTATTGAGAAGATGTGACACTTTGCTATTCTTAGTTTTAGCCCTGGTGTTATTTGTTTGATGTTAGTATATTTTTCATGGCATTAAAATTACTTTTTGCCATACCTATTATTTTATTTATTTCAGTTTTGCATTTCCATCATTGGTTATAGTATGTCCTAGGTAGTTGTAACTCTGGACTATCCCCAGATGTATTCCCTCAACTGTGATATTTAATTGTAGGTCTTGAGAATTTTCTTTGTTTACGATCATAGTTTAAGTCTTTTTGATATTCATTTCTAGTCCATATTGTTTGCTTGTTATGTTTATTACATGAAGTATTGTTGTCGATCTTTTTTTAGATTATACATTTGTCCTATTTTTGAGAAAAATCACTACCGCTTCTGGTGGGCTTTGAACTGGAGTCTTTCCTGTCCAGAGGCGGACGTCGTACCTCTAGACCAAAGCCAACTATAGAGATGGGCTGAGCGCAGCCCCACTAGCGTGACGCTTATAGCTTTGCTAGTTGTTGAAATATGTCGACCATCGGTAGCTCGCAAAGGTTAACCTTGACATTTGAATCAAGCAGGGGATTGGTTGGTCTCGAGGCAAGGCGCCGGCCTCGAGACAGAGAGGTTGTGGGTTCAAATCCTGGCTGCGCCAGTTAGATTTCTATCTATGATTTCTCTCTGCGGCAACCACCCCTGGTCTCAGCAGCAAGACCCGGCTTGAAACATCAATTACTCAAGGACGGGGAAAAAATATGAGTACCTCCGAAGACGGAGTTATCTGCCTGTGCGGCGAGGGACCCCTGTGCACACGGCTGCCAGGGATAAATGGATTAACACGCAAAATTCAGTTCCTAGCTAGTCTCTAGGAACTTCGTCAGAAATCAAATTGTCAAATGCAAAAAAAAAAAAAAAAAAAAAAATATGAATCAAGCTAGTAGGGTTGCGCTCAGGCCTTCTCTATAGTTGGCAGTGCTCTAGACCGGCCAGGAAACACATCTGCTATCAACTGTCTGTCAAGACTTCCACGGTCGTAGCGTCGTTTGGGTCCACCTTTAACCCCCAATCATGACATCACCATGCTTTACCCATTGTTTCTGGGTGTTAAGGTTCTCGGGGGGGGGGGGGGGGGGGGAAGGGAGAGCTGGTGGAAGGTGGTGATTTCGTTACATAACCAAACTAGTTGATATGTTGCTTTTTAATATTCAACTGCTTTCCTGTAGTTTGTCACTTCTTGCCACATTATGTCACTTCTTGCCACATTCTGTCCCTTCTTGTCACATTCTGCCGTTTTTGTCACATTCTGTCCCTTCTTGTCACATTCTGTCACTTCTATTCACATTCTCTCTTCTTGCCACATTCTGCAGTTCCTGTCACATTCTGTGTATTCTTGTCACATTCTGTCTCTTGTTGTAACATTTTATCCCTGCCTGTCACATTCTGTCTCTTCATGTCACATTCTGTATGCCTCTTAAGCACCTCAGCTCTGTAGTGACAGTCTATATATTTTCTCTGGCTAGCAATGTCCACGTTTAGCACTGATATCAAGGTATGGGAGACATTTTTGTGCTATATAGAGTGCCCTTTTAAGCGTGGGCATTGAACCAATCCTAAACTACAAACATCTTCATCATTACCGAGTGCCGTCTCTGCATAAAAAGTTGGCTACCAAGGAGCGCCATTCTGCTGTCTCTTGCTTTGATAGTTCAAGTTGTCATAGGCTAACTTGTTCATCTTTTGATGTTACTTGCCCATGTTAGTCATGATATGCCTCTTTTACCTTTTGTTTGAGTAGGCTGCGGTGTCTTTTATCTTTAAATATGCCCTAAAAGTCTCATTTGTCTTGTTTGAATTGTGTTTAGTAGTTCTCTTTTCATTTTTAGTTGTTTTAAGATTTCATCATTGAAACTACATACAGAAACAACAAATAAACTGGTTTGTCCATCTAGAAAGAATGTCGAGTGATTCCTTACCATACAAAGCAAATATTAAAAGAGGAGAAGGGAGTAGAGCAAGAGGCAGACCCAGAGTAAGATGGACAGACAACATCAAAGAAATGCTACAACATCATCGATTAGTAATGGTTGAAGCTGTCAATGTAAAATGGACAGACAACAAAGAAACGCTACAATGTTAATTAGTAATGATTGAAGCTGTCAATGTAAAATGGACAGACAACAAAGAAACGCTACAATGTTAATTAGTAATGATTGAGGCTGTCAATGTAAAATGGACAGACAACAAAGAAACGCTACAATGTTAATTAGTAATGATTGAAGCTGTCAATGTAAAATGGACAGACAACAAAGAAACGCTACAATGTTAATTAGTAATGATTGAAGCTGTCAATGTAAAATGGACAGACAACAAAGAAACGCTACAATGTTAATTAGTAATGATTGAAGCTGTCAATGTAAAATGGACAGACAACAAAGAAACACTACAACAATGTTAATTAGTAATGATTGAAGCTGTCAATGTAAAATGGACAGACAACAAAGAAACGCTACAATGTTAATTAGTAATGATTGAAGCTGTCAATGTAAAATGGACAGACAACAAAGAAACGCTACAATGTTAATTAGTAATGATTGAAGCTGTCAATGTAAAATGGACAGACAACAAAGAAACGCTACAATGTTAATTAGTAATGATTGAAGCTGTCAATGTAAAATGGACAGACAACAAAGAAACACTACAACAATGTAATTAGTAATGATTGAAGCTGTCAATGTAAAATGGACAGACAACAAAGAAACACTACAACAATGTTAATTAGTAATGATTGAAGCTGTCAATGTAAAATGGACAGACAACAAAGAAACACTACAACAATGTTAATTAGTAATGATTGAAGCTGTCAATGTAAAATGGACAGACAACAAAGAAACACTACAACAATGTTAATTAGTAATGATTGAAGCTGTCAATGTAAAATGGACAGACAACAAAGAAACGCTACAATGTTAATTAGTAATGATTGAAGCTGTCAATGTAAAATGGACAGACAACAAAGAAACGCTACAATGTTAATTAGTAATGATTGAGGCTGTCAATGTAAAATGGACAGACAACAAAGAAACGCTACAATGTTAATTAGTAATGATTGAAGCTGTCAATGTAAAATGGACAGACAACAAAGAAACGCTACAATGTTAATTAGTAATGATTGAGGCTGTCAATGTAAAATGGACAGACAACAAAGAAACGCTACAATGTTAATTAGTAATGATTGAAGCTGTCAATGTAAAATGGAAGAAGGGCAAGAATGATTAGAACCTAGACACCCGTCTACAAGAGGAAGTGAAGAAGCACTTTGTCCTTGTAGTAGTTGTTACACGTCTTCTCTGTAACACTGGAGCCTACAGTCCAATCACAAGGTTGGCAATATCTGCTAGGATCTCTCTTGGATGCTTGCTTGCGTTCCCCCAATGACTGACTAAAGGAATACACCTTCTCATCATCCACCCTTAAGAGAACGTTAAGTGGGCATTTATGTGTTTTCTTCTTCTACCTTTCAGCTCCCTGTGGAGCATAGGTCTTGAACAAACACTTTCCCTGTCGTTCTGTTTCTTGCCATTCTTTTAAGATCATTCCATGTCTTCCCCATCATCGTCATCTCTGCTTCTATCTGTCTTCTCCAAGAATTCTTTGATCTTCCTCTTTGTCTTTTCCCCTGGGGATTCCAAAAAAGGACCTGTTGTGTAATACTCTCAGTTGGCTTCAGCAGTGTGTGTCCTATCCAGCGCCATCGTCTTCGCTGCATCTCTTGTATAAGATACAGACTTTCATTAATGGATGCTTATGCAGAATAAAAGGATGGAAATGGCAGGACAAAATCATTAACATAGAAGTACCACTCAAATACCATGGATAAAGAGATACATGTCTGTGTTGTAATTTACAGTAAAATTCTGATATTAGTGACTTTCGGCCCAACACATCCGACTAGAGCATGTTATTTTCGAGCAATGGGTTGTCTTCCCTCTTTGATCCATACTCGCTTGGCTGGACTAGACTGTTTAGTCTATTACTGGAGGCACCACAGAGAGGTGGAGTAGGGTCTGGAAGGTTCTGGTTTATCGATTCTGTCGCAAGCCATCAGCTGTAGGTCGCTGACAACTTCCAGCTCTGCTGCAGGGAGGCGACTTTTGCCTCCCCTCTCTTGGATAACACGTTACTCCCTACCCCTAACACATTTCTGCTGTTGGCTACATGTATTTGCACTGTCGTTACTCCCTAACCCTAACACATTTCTGCTGTTGGCTACATGTATTTACACTGTCGTTACTCCCTAACCCTAACACATTTCTGCTGTTGGCTACATGTATTTGCACTGTCATTACTTCCTAACCCTAACACATTTCTGCTGTTGGCTACATGTATTTACACTGTCGTTACTCCCTAACCCTAACACATTTCTGCTGTTGGCTACATGTATTTGCACTGTCGTTACTCCCTACCCCTAACACATTTATGCCGTTGGCTACATGTATTTGCACTGTCGTTACTCCCTAACCCTAACACATTTCTGCTGTTGGCTACATGTATTTGCACTGTCGTTACTCCCTAACCCTAACACATTTCTGCTGTTGGCTACATGTATTTGCACTGTCGTTACTCCCTAACCCTAACACATTTCTGCTGTTGGCTACATGTATTTGCACTGTCGTTACTCCCTAACCATAACACATTTCTGCTGTTGGCTACATGTATTTGCACTGTCATTACTTCCTAACCATAACACATTTCTGTTGATGGCTACATGTATTTGCACTGTCATTACTTCCTAACCCTAACACATTTCTGTTCTTGGCTACATAAATTTGCACTGTCGTTACTTCCTAACCCTAACACATTTCGGTTGTTGGCTACATATATTTGCACTGTCGTTACTTCTTAACCCCTAACCCTAACACATTTCTGTTGTTGGTTACATATATTTGCACTGTCATTACTTCCTAACCCTAACACATTTCTGCTGTTGGCTACATATATTTGCACTGTCGTTACTTCCTAACCATAACACATTTCTGTTGATGGCTACATATATTTGCACTGTCATTACTTCCTAACCCTAACACATTTCTGTTGATGGCTACATATATTTGCACTGTCATTACTTCCTAACCCTAACACATTTCTGCTGTTGGCTACATATATTTGCACTGTCGTTACTTCCTAACCCTAACACATTTCTGCTGTTGGCTACATATATTTGCACTGTCGTTACTTCCTAACCATAACACATTTCTGTTGATGGCTACATATTTTTGCACTATCGTTACTTCCTAACCCTAACACATTTCTGTTGTTGACTACATGTATTTGCACTGTCGTTACTTCCTAACCCGAACACATTTCTGTTGTTGGCTACATGTATTTGCACTGTCGTTACTTCCTAACCCGAACACATTTCTGCTGTTGGCTACATATATTTGCACTGTCGTTACATCACCCCCTATGATCATCACTTATGCTCTGTCTATTGTCTTTTGAGCTGAAAATGGCAGACAGGTCAGAAATGATAGACCATGGGTGACAATGTTTTTTATCAAGCGTCAGGCCATGCACAGATTCCACGTTGTATCTCATCATTAAGTCCTTGTTATGAACCATGTCTCTTAACCTCATCAAAGGGATCTGATGCCTGCTATTGTTGTGTTGCCCCTCACCTCATTCTTCTTTCAGTGTTTCTCTAGATCTGCCTCATTTCTCTTTATCTTCTGGTTCCCATTTTAGTGCCAGCATTGAGATTCTCTTGTTGTCTCTTCTCATCATATGGCCTTCACATGGCCAACATATGACCACCTTCTCTTGTTGTCTCTTCTCATCATATGGCCTTCACATGGCCAACATATGACCACCTTCTCTTGATTATAGATAATATTTTGGGACACTGTAATTTCTCTTATTTCAGCACTAGACTAGAACCCAATGTACGGAATATCAATTATATCATTTTAGCAAAATGTTACATCTTCTCAATATTCCTATATGGTGCTGAAACATGGACATTAGACAAGAAAACAGAACAGAGAATTGAAGCCTTTGAAATGTGGATATATAGAAGAATAGGTAGAATTGGATGGAAGGAAAAGAAAACAAACGACAAAGTCTTAAAACAACTAAAAATGAAAAGAGAACTTCTGAACACAATTAGAACAAGACAAATGAGATTCTTAGGCCATGTTAAAAGACACAACAGCCTACTGAAAGTGATCCTGGAGGGGAAAATACAAGGTAAAAGAGGCAGAGGCAGACCAAGATTAACATGGACGAGTAACATCAAAAGATGGACAAATCAACCGATGACAACCTGCACCATCAAAGCAAGAGATAGAGCAGAATGGCGCTCCATGGTAGCCAACCTTCGTTGCGGAGACGGCACTCAATGATGATGATGATCATTTTACAAATAAATATATTCATCAGTATCTCACAATAAGAGTTTCCATCTGTGGCTTAGAGGTTGTCAACTCGTTTTCACAACCCCGAGGTCTGTGGAATTGAGTCCCAATGGTTTTTAAAGAAATCACGACTTGTGGGACTAATGTCCTCAGGACCGCACATACCATGAGAAGGCAATGGTAAACCACTGACAATTACACAGCCAACACATGCTGGGGCAATAGAAACATTCTGTATAGGATATGCTACTGGGCACTAATATCTGGAGCTAGGAGAATCTTCAGTCTCACATTCCCACAGTGTCCAAGTTTTAGCCTCAACCAACAATTCAATTTGACTAACTAAATTGGAACTGGGTGGTCTAGAGGTAAGATGTAGATCTCTAGACAGGAAGATCTGGAGTTCGAATCTCACCACAGGGGAGGGACATCTTTGAACTTCAAATCCATAGTTTCTTTGTAGCTTAACCCTTCCCTGGTTTCTAGGTATTGAGATCTGATGTCTAGCCCTCCCTCTGGGTATTGAGATCTGATGTCTAGCCCTCCCTCTGGGTATTGAGATCTGATGTCTAGCCCTCCCTCTGGGTATTGAGATCTGATGTATAGCCCTCCCTCTGGGTACTGAGATCTGACGTCTAGCCCTCCCTGGGTATTGAGATCTGACGTCTAGCCCTCCCTCTCGGTATTGAGATCCGACGTCTAGCCCTCCCTCTGGGTATTGAGATCCAACGTCTAGCCCTCCCTCTGGGTATTGAGATCCGACGTCTAGCCCTCCCTCTGGGTATTGAGATCTGACATCTAGTCCTCCCTCTGGGTATTGAGTTCCAACGTCTAGCCCTCCCTGGGTATTGACATCCGACGTCTAGCCCTCCCTCTGGGTATTGAGATCCAATATCTAGCCCTCCCTCTGGGTATTGACATCTGACGTCTAGCCCTCCCTCTGGGTATTGAGACCCAATATCTAGCCCTCCCTCTGGGTATTGAGATCCGACGTCTAGCCCTCCCTCTGGGTATTGAGATTCGACGTCTAGCCCTCCCTCTGGGTATTGAGATCCAACGTCTAGCCCTCCCTCTGAGTATTGAGATCCGACGTCTAGCCCTCCCTCTGGGTATTGAGATCCAACATATAGTCCTCCCTCTGGGTACTGAGATTGACATCTAGCCCTCCCTGGGTATCGAGATCTGATGTCTAGCCCTCCCTGGGTATCAAGATCTGATGTCTAGCCCTCTCTCTCTGGATATTGAGATCTGGCGTCTAGTCCTCTCTGGGTATTGAGATCTGACGTCTAGCTCTCTCTGGGTATTGAGATCTGACATCTAGCCCTCTCTCTCTGGGTATTGAGATCCAACACCTAGCCCTCTCTGGGTATTGAGATCTGACATCTAGCCCTGTCTGGGTATTGAGATCTGACATCTAGCCCTGTCTGGGTATTGAGATCTGACATCTAGCCCTCTCTGGGTATTGAGATCTGACATCTAGCCCTCTCTGGGTATTGAGATCTGACATCTAGCCCTCTCTGGGTATTGAGATCTGACATCTAGCCCTCTCTGGGTATTGAGATCTGACATCTAGCCCTCTCTGGGTATTGAGATCTGACATCTAGCCCTCTCTCTGGGTGTTTAGTTCCGATGTCTTGCCCTTTCAAGGTATTGAGATCTGACAAACTTAGAATAGAACTATGGAGAAAGTACCAGTCAAATATCAGTGAACAAAGAGATATAATGATGATGATGGCGCTGGATAGAACACATACAGAAGAAACTAAATGAGAGTATTTCATGACAGGCCCTTTTTTTTGTAATCCCCAGGGAAAGAGACAGGAAGACCAAAATATTCTTGGAGAAAACAGATGGAAGCAGAGATGAAGAAGATGGGTAAGACATGGAATGATCTTAAATGAATGGCAAGAAACAGAACGGCTTGGAAAGTGTTTGGTGAAAACCTATGTTTCATAAGGATCTGAGTGTTTATTGAAGACCTATGTTCCACAGGGATCTGAGTGTTTATTGAAGACCTATGCTCCACAGGGAGCTGAAAATAGTTGTTGAAGACCTATGCTCCACAGGTATTTGAGTGTTTATTGAAGACCTATGCTCCACGGGGAGCTGAAAGTGTTTGTTGAAGACCTATGCTCCACGGGGAGCTGAAAGTGTTTGTTGAAGACCTAGGCTCCACAGGGAGCTGAAAGTGTTTGTTGAAGACCTATGCTCCACAGGTATCTGAGTGTTTATTGAAGACCTATGCTCCACAGGTATCTGAGTGTTTATTGAAGACCTATGCTCCATAGGTATCTGAGTGTTTATTGAAGACCTATGCTCCACAGGTATCTGAATGTTTATTGAAGACCTATGCTCCACAGGTATCTGAATGTTTATTGAAGACCTATGCTCCACAGCTATCTGAATGTTTATTGAAGACCTATGCTCCACAGCTATCTGAATGTTTATTGAAGACCTATGCTCCATAGGTATCTGAGTGTTTATTGAAGACCTATGCTCCATAGGTATCTGAGTGTTTATTGAAGACCTATGCTCCATAGGTATCTGAGTGTTTATTGAAGACCTATGCTCCACAGGTATCTGAGTGTTTATTGAAGACCTATGCTCCACAGGTATCTGAGTGTTTATTGAAGACCTATGCTCCACAGGGAGCTGAAAGCGGTTGTTGAAGACTCATACTCCACAGGAAGCTGAAAATGTTGTCTGTTGTCAGGGCTGTGTTTTCTGTCCTCTGTTGTCATGGCTGTGTTGTTTGTTCTGTTGTCAGGGCTGAATTATTTATCACAACCACAAGGTAGTCTGATACGAGCAACAACAAAAGACAATGAAATGAGAAATACTCACCTCTTTACTGGGGACACACAGTGGGGTTCCTTCCTTGACGAAGCCACCCTCAACGCTGACCCCCATGACAATGGGATCCCTGGAGTTGAAAATGAACTGCGGGAGTATCCTCAACTTGCAGGGGAACACAGCGATATGTTTAAACTCCTCCTGCCTTTTCTTCTTCAGGTCGTCTCGGTACTTGATGAAAGCGTCAAACAAATGGTAGATGATATCGGCTGTGAATATCCGCACGCCCAGATTATCCGCTAGCTCCTGGGCGTCTCTCTCAACTTTCACATCAAAAGCTAGAATGACAGCATACCTGTAAATAGGGACAAGATCAAAATAATTAAAGTGCCTCCACAACTTTTTCATTAACATTAATTTATTTTTTATTTTGTCATTAACCTCTCATTTCCCTGTAAACACGTGCCTTCAACAACTTAGATTTTGTCATTAACCTCTCAGTTCCCTGTGAACACATGTCTTCAACAACTTAGATTTTGTCATTAACCCCTCAGTTCCCTGTGAACACATGTCTTCAACAACTTAAATTTTGTCATTAACCTCTCAGTTCCCTGAGAACAAAAGTCTCCAAGATGGACATACCACCATTTATAGAACACATAAGAATTAGGCAACAAAGAAACCTTGAATTCAAGGAGGAAACAAAAATAATGAAATACCCAAATGTCTGTGGTAGGATTTCTCTCTTTTTTTCTGTTGTTCACCCAATGACTCATCATCATCATCAAGTACCGGGCCAAGTGGCGTAGGTGATCATGTCTCTCCACAACTTTTAATCTCGGCAGCTATTTTATCATTTCTGTTGTTGACCTTCTGCCAAGCCATTCTCTTAAGCTGTCTAGTATCTTTTCTCTTTGCTTCCCTCTATCTCTTCGTCCCTCAATTTTCCCAGTTGTTACAATATATTCCAGTTGTTCTCTTCTCATTACATGGCCAAAAAATGATGATTGTTTTCCTAATATTGCAAATTAGCTCTCTTTTTGCTTTGGCCTCTTTCAGAACATTTTCATTACTCTTCTTAGTTGTTCATAGTATTCTCAACATTCTTCTTTAAAACCACATTTCTACAGACTCCAGTGATTGTCTTGTCACCCAACGACTACTAAAGGAGTTAATTGTCTGCTTCATCACCCATCCTTAGAAGGACGTTAAGTGGGCGTAGATACGTTTTATCTAACAAACTTGTTTAGAATATCCAAGCAAGTAGGAATCAAAGAGGGAAGACACCCCAGTACTAAAAATGTAGAAGAAGAAGAAAAAGAAGAAAATATGTTGTGTTGTAGCTTGCAGTATAACTGTGATATTTGTGCCTTTCGGCCCAACACATCCAACTGCAGCATGTTAATCTTCAGTGCTGGGGTTGTCTTCCCTCTTTGATTCCTTCTTGCTTGGATAGACTAAACAGGTTTGTTTGTTTCTAGAGGCACTGCAAAGAGGTGGAGTAGGGTCTGGAAGGTTCTAGTTCATTGCTCCTAGCATGAGCCATCAGCTGTGGGTCTCTGACAGCTTCCATAATGCTGCTATCAGGCATTTTTGCCTGTTAGCAGGATTTAAACCTGGACCTCTTTGACTAGTGACTGACACCTTACTTCTAAACCACCCGGCACACTCCGCCCCCCATCCAACCACTCTTTCCTCAATGATCTAAAAGAAACTTACTGTGAGTCGTGTTCTAGCATGACAGACGCCTTCATGATGTCCTTCTTGTGCACGGGGCCGATGCTGATGCCAGCGTACTGGAAGTCACAGAAACAGAAGTCAAGGAACATGGTCATATCATGGTGAAACATTCATCATCATCATCATCATCATCATCATCATCATCATCATTGCCTTCTCCGCAATGAAGTTTGGCTACCTTGGATCGCCATTCTACTCTGTTTCTTGCTTTGATGGTGCAGACTGACATAGATTGACTTGTCCATCTTTTGATGTTACTCGTCTATGTTAGTCTTGGTCTGCCTCTTTTACCTTGTATTTTTCCTTCCAATATTACTTTTATTAGGCTGCTGTGTCTTTTAACATGCCCCAAAAATTTCATTTGTCTTGTCTTAATTGTATTTAGTAGTTCTCTTTTTATTTTCAGTTGTTTTAAAACTTCATCGTTTGTTTTCTTTTGTTTCAATCCAATTCTACCTATTCTTCTATAAATCCACATTTCAAAGGCTTCAATTTTCTGTTCTGTTTTCTTGTCTAATGTCCATGTTTCTGCACCATATAGGAATATTGAGAAGATGTAACATTTTGCCAATCTTAGTTTCAGCCCTGCTGATATTTGTTTTGTTGTTAGTATATTTTTCAAGGCATTAAAATATTATATTAGATTATGATACCGTTGCAAAAATGAATGCATCAAACTAATTCTTCAAAGTTTGACATGGTCAAACCTTTCCCCCCTCAATGTAGCTTACTAATTATTACTTCAGGATTTGTTTCCTTTTGTGTTGTTTTTTTCCCCTTCATTTCATGAGATACAATTTTGAATAATTTGAAAAAAAAATTCACCAATTCTAAAAAAAATTTGTGGTATTTTTTTTTATGTGTGTTGTGACCATGGAAATTTCCTGTTGGTTGACATCAAAACAACCCATGGTAAATTGGGAAATGCAGCGAATGAGGTAGCCAAACATAGCTGATGGACTTACAATGGCCAATTGAATTAACAATGTAACAAGTCTGGTCCATGTGGTCAAATTTGAAATCATAAATAAACCTGAGCCAGGAAATCAGAGTCCCCATGTCTCTCCAAGTGTAAACACACAGCTGTGTGTCAAAAGTTTGAAGAAAATACTATTTTTATAACTCCTAATGTTGCAATTAAGTGGTAGTAATTTTTATTATAGTATCATAAACACCAACAACAGCCACAAAAACATATGACTTGTGTCCCTCATTCTTAAAATTGATAAATTCTGAGAGTGGTTCCAATTTGTGAAGCGATTAGAAAATGTGAATTTTCCAACTTATAAACATTTGTGTTGGTGATAATTGTGACGGTTCGTGTTTCAGAAAGGATCCAACTTCAGCGGTTGATACAACTCAGTTGTCAATGTTCCACTCTCCACCACAAAAGTTATGTTAAGATGAACTTCTAATCAAACTGAACGTAACATACAAGAATTATCTACAGGTTATTAGTCGAATTCAAACAAAAATATCAGCGAGAAACAGCTCTGAGGTATCAAGATGAAGAATAAATTTAAAATAAGATGATATAATTTATCTATTAATAGAAAGAGGCCAAAACCTTTCAACTTTTAAGATAATTCAATTTATCAATTAATAGCAAGAGGGCATGACCTTTCAACTTTTAAGGTAATTGAATTTAGCAATTAATAGCAAGAGGGCATGACCTTTCAACTTTTAAGGTAATTGAATTTAGCAATTAATAGCAAGAGGGCATGACCTTTCAACTTTTGAAGGTAATTCAATTTAGCAATTAATAGCAAGAGGGCATGACCTTTCAACTTTTAAGATAATTCAATTTAGCAATTAATAGCAAGAGGGCATGACCTTTCAACTTTTAAGGTAATTGAATTTAGCAATTAATAGCAAGAGGGCATGACCTTTCAACTTTTGAAGGTAATTCAATTTAGCAATTAATAGCAAGAGGGCATGACCTTTCAACTTTTAAGGTAATTCAATTTAGCAATTAATAGCAAGAGGGCATGACCTTTCAACTTTTAAGATAATTCAATTTAGCAATTAATAGCAAGAGGGCATGACCTTACAACTTTTAAGGTAATTCAATTTAGCAATTAATAGCAAGAGGGCATGACCTTTCAACTTTTAAGATAATTCAATGTAGCAATTAATAGCAAGAGGGCATGACCTTTCAACTTTTAAGATAATTCAATGTAGCAATTAATAGCAAGAGGGCATGACCTTTCAACTTACTGGAATTTCAGAAGTTTTGAGAAACTCAAGCAGAGCCTCTAGTGAGCCCAGAGTGGAGGCCTGAACAAAGACTCCTCTCTCCTGGACCTTGATGGACTCCAGGGTGTCTTTAAGAACAGCAGCAACTTCTTCCTGCAACCAAAAGGGAGGAAAAAAGGGTTAGAGAGGTAGTAAGTGGATGACAGAAATAGAACAATGTTTCGGCTCAACAGGCCTTCAGCAGGGACAAACACACAATACTCACACACAGATATGTATTTAAAACTAAAATTAATAAAAAAAAAATAATAAATAAATAATTTTGAATTAGAAAATTGAAAATAAAAAAAATAATAACAAAATAATAATTTCAAACCAGTGGTCTAGAGTTATGGCATCAGAACTGGAAGGACCTAGGTTCAAAACCCACCAAAAGCAGTACTGATTTTTTTAAAATAGGGAATAATGAACCTGTTGTGGACTTTATGACATTAACCACCTTAATTTATTGAGTAGTGAGATCCGTAGCTCTCTCTCGGATAACGACAATAAATGGGAGGTCACTGTGCACTCGACCACATTAAAGAACCCTTGGCAGATAAAATAAAAAAGAGTGGGCCATGCATATGGCTGCTGCGTGGGCAAAACTGGGAGATGTGATAGCTCAGTGGTTAGTCAACTGGACTACAAAGGACAGGAGGTCGGGTTCAATCCTGATCACCGGCTTCTGGGTCCACCCAGGCTTGAATGGGCACTGGAATTTTTCCTGGGAA
The DNA here is from genome assembly GCA_032433765.1 of Megaustenia siamemsis. Lineage (NCBI taxonomy): Eukaryota > Metazoa > Mollusca > Gastropoda > Stylommatophora > Ariophantidae > Megaustenia > Megaustenia siamemsis. The sequence continues at coordinate 37,790,888 of JAVIAB010000102.1, forward strand.
AGTAAAGCAGCACGGGCGTAATACCGACCACATTACCCCAAAAATCATGTGCTGAAGGTGTGTAAAAATTATTATCACTAACACCATATTCCCTGTATGCCACTTGATGACATGACAGGGCTCTTTATTTTTTTTTACTTTACTGGGCTAATCTACCACGCCGTGGATCCCAGGCTGTGCTACATTCATGCACTCGGGCCAGGATTTTTCTCAGATTTTCTTGAGGGGGATATCAGAGCATTCGGTGTGCAGCGATGATGATTCGAACAATAAACAACAAAGAAACAATTGCATTATTCTATCAGGTTGCCATGTCTGTCAGGTAGCCATGTCTGTCAGGTTGCCATGTCTGTCAGGTTGCCATGTCTGTCAGGTTGCCATGTCTGTCAGGTTGCCATGTCTGTCTTGTCTGTTCAATGGTGGCTCAGACATGCAATACAAACTCCCCACTAATGGCTCATTCATAGAAAATCAGGGGAGAGAACAAGAAAATGTTGAAGAAAAATATTCTACTGCTACAGCTTTATCGCTGTGACTTTTACTTTATTCAGAACAATAAAGATAACACTATTACAAAAAGTAGTTACATCTGTATTTAAGTATGTCTGTGAAACATGGACACTTACTGCTGATCTCCAAAGAGGAATACAGACCTTGGAGATAAAATGGCATAGAAAGATATGACACATATCATACAGAGATATTAAACATATCATACAGAGATATTACACAGATCATAGAGATCCCAGGGCGAGGGAAGTACCCAGAGTGCATTAAGAGATCTAAAATGCGTCCTGACATTGCACTCTACACGTTAAATATGGCCCACGTCATCTTAATAGAGCTTACAGTGCCGTTTGAATCTAGGATAAAGGAATAACACATATTTAAACTATCCAAATACAAGGATCTCGCCACCGAGCTGAGACAGCAGGGACTCCAGAGTAGAGTGTTTTCAGTGGTGGTTAGTGCCAGAGGACTCACAACCCCATCCCTCTACGACCTCATAAAGATGCTAGGAATTAAGGGGGGATGCGGTCAAGAACAATGAAGACTATTGCTGAGTCAGTCAAAAGAGCGTCGTGCTGGCTGTGGTAGAATCGTGACAGACCAACAGCCAAATAATATTATGTACAGCCCAGACGATCGGGCGACTATTTTACACATTAACCACTTATTGCTCCCACATAAGTCAACAGAGTAGGGAGAATCGAAGTAGGGCCTGAGTCGAAGCGATAGGAAGTTACATAACTGGTCGGAGGTGAGCATCAGACCAGGTGTTTGTGGTGACGGTAGTCCAAACAATAAGTCCTCAAACAATAGGAAGTTACATAACTGGTCGGAGGTGAGCATCAGACCAGGTGTTTGTGACGATGGCAGTCCAAACAATAAATCCTCAAACAAAAGAAAGGCCTAATAACTAGGCGTTAATTTTTCATCTACAACTTCCAAATTCCAATGGAAGTCAGACACTGACAGGTCTATAAAATTGCGCAGCCAATAGTATTTCAACGTTATTTCGACTAGAAAGCGCAGAAACATGCTAGGATAAACCAAGACAGGTAAGGTAAACTATTTTTGAGTGTTTCGCTTATTAAGTGTAGCTATTTTGTGCCGAACATACAATGTAAGCCGTAGTTTAGGTTAGTTAAATTATTTTCGAGTGGTTTATGTATTAAGTGGTAGTTATTTTGTGCCGAACCGAACGGTACAATTTAAGCTAAGGTGAGGTCAGTTAAACTATTTTCGAATGTTTTGTGTATTAAGTGTAGCTATCTTGTGCCAAACATATTGTGAAAGCCTTAGAGGTAATGCAGCAGGAGGTCGACGCCTGGGAGTCATGACCCAGGCGGGCCCACCTCCCCTAGAGTGTCAAGAAGCTAAAGGGCCGAAACACTTGCTTGACAGGGGGGGGGGGGTTCCTCTTCTGATGATCAGATTGCCTTCTGCTGCGAAGCTCTGTACAAAGAGTTTCCTACTACATATCATACAGAGACATTACACATATCATTCAGAGATATCAAACACATCATACAGAGACATTACACATATCATTCAGAGATATCAAACATATCATACAGAGACATTACACATATCATTCAGAGATATCAAACATATCATACAGAGACATTACACATATCATTCAGAGATATCAAACATATCATACAGAGACATTACACATATCATTCAGAGATATCAAACATATCATACAGAGACATTACACATATCATTCAGAGATATCAAACATATCATACAGAGACATTACACATATCATTCAGAGATATCAAACATATCATACAGAGACATTACACATATCATTCAGAGATATCAAACATATCATACAGAGACATTACACATATCATTCAGAGATATCAAACATATCATACAGAGACATTACACATATCATTCAGAGATATCAAACATATCATACAGAGACATTACACATATCATTCAGAGATATCAAACATATCATACAGAGACATTACACATATCATTCAGAGATATCAAACATATCATACAGAGACATTACACATATCATTCAGAGATATCAAACATATCATACAGAGACATTACACATATCATACAGAGATATTACACACATCATACAGAGATATTACACACATCATACAGAGATATTACACACATCATACAGAGATATTACACACATCATACAGAGATATTACACACATCATACAGAGATATTACACACATCATTCAGAGATATTACACACATCATACAGAGATATTACACACATCATACAGAGATATTACACACATCATTCAGAGATATTACACACATCATACAGAGATATTACACACATCATACAGAGATATTACACACATCATACAGAGATATTACACACATCATACAGAGATATCAAACATATCATACAGAGACATCAAACACATCATACAGAGACATCAAACACATCATACAGAGATATTAAACACATCATACAGAGATATCAAACATATCATACAGAGATATTAAACATATCATACAGAGATATCAAACATATCATACAGAGATATTAAACACATCATACAGAGATATCAAACACATCATACAGAGATATTACACACATCATACAGAGACATCAAACACATCATACAGAGACATCAAACACATCATACAGAGATATCAAACATATCATACAGAGATATTAAACATATCATACAGAGATATCAAACATATCATACAGAGATATTAAACACATCATACAGAGATATCAAACATATCATACAGAGACATCAAACACATCATACAGAGACATCAAACATATCATACAGAGATATCAAACATATCATACAGAGATATTAAACATATCATACAGAGATATCAAACATATCATAGAGAGAACATATCACCAATGAAGAAGTGTGCAAAATAATCCACCGAACCACTGGACCAATAAAAGACTTATTGTCAAAGTTAAAAGAGTGGAAACATATGATGTGTCCATACTAGGTCAGACACATCATATGGTCCACATGCCTTCAAAAACGTTCTGCAAGGCACCAGTACCAGGTTAAAGAAGACAGGGAGGACAAAAGAAAGGATGGGTGGATAACATCAGAGAATGGACAAGAATGTGTTTTGTTGTATCACAGAGAGCTGCTCTAGATAGTGATGGTTGGAAACAAATTGTGAAACTGCCATCTATGGTGGCCCAACGAGGTAACGGGATAACTGATTGATTGATTTGTTGATTGATTGTTTTGTTGATTGACTGAATGATTAATTTTGTTGATTGATTGGTTGATTGATTGATTTGTTGATTGACCAATTGATTGATTTGTTGATTGATTTGTTGATTGACTGATTTGTTGATTGACTGATTTGTTGATTGACTGATTTGTTGATTGACTGATTTGTTGATGATTGATTTGTTGATTGATTGATTTGTTGGTTGACTGATTTGTTGATTGACTGATTTGTTGATTGACTGATTGATTGGTTGATTGACTGATTGATTTGTTGACTGACTGATTGATTTGTTGATTGACTGATTTGTTGATTGACTGATTTGTTGATTGACTGATTTGTTGATTGATTGATTTGTTGATTGATTGATTTGTTGATTGATTGATTTGTTGATTGATTGATTTGTTGATTGATTTGTTGATTGATTTGTTGATTGATTGATTTGTTGATTGATTTGCTGATTGATTGATTTGTTGATTGATTTGTTCATTGATTTGTTGATTGATTGATTTGTTGATTGACTGATTTGTTGATTGATTGATTGATTTGTTGATTGATTTGTTGACTGATTGTTGATTGATTGATTTAACTTTATCATGATAAATATCGATGGAAAACTATTGGACACTGTAACCCTAAAGAAGGCAACAACTCACATTACTCCCAACACCTCACATTACCCCCAACAACTCACCTCACATTACTCCCAACTACTCACCTCATATAACTCCCAACAACTCACGTCCCACTACCTCATCAATATCCCATAGAACCACACCAGCTCACCTCACACTGCCTCATCAATATCCCATAGAACCACACCAGCTCACCTCACACTACCTCATCAATATCCATAGAACCACACCAGCTCACCTCACACTGCCTCATCAATATCCCATAGAACCACACCAACTCACCTCACACTACCTCATCAATATCCCATAGAACCACACCAGCTCACCTCACACTACCTCATCAATATCCCATAGAACCACACTAGCTCACCTCACACTGCCTCATCAATATCCCATAGAACCACACCAACTCACCTCACACTACCTCATCAATATCCCATAGAACCACACCAGCTCACCTCACACTACCTCATCAATATCCCATAGAACCACACCAGCTCACCTCACACTACCTCATCAATATCCCATTAACTGATTGCCACGAGTTGATACGAGCTGCTGCTCTTTGACTCGATTAGATGTGGTGGGTTGTAATGGCTTTCTTGACATTCCCGGCTCTTACTGGAGAGGTTGGAGTTCGTCTGTCCCAGGCTATGCTGGGAAACTACTAGTCCAGCCCAGAGGTACTGCAATACTGGGTCCTCTATATCAGTAACAGCCACCACTATGGGGAACACGGCGATCCTAGCTTCTGTTAGCCAGCCTGTTTATCAATATCCCATAAACCACACCAGCTCACCTCCCACTACCTCATCAATATCCCATAGAGCCACACCAGCTCACCTCACACTACCTCATCAATATCCCATAGAACCACACCAGCTCACCTCACACTACCTCATCAATATCCCATAGAATCATGCCAACTCACCTCACATTACCTCATCAATATCCCATAGAATCATGCCAACTTACCTCACACTACCTCATCAATATCCCATAGAATCATGCCAACTCACCTCACATTACCTCATCAATATCCCATAGAATCATGCCAACTTACCTCACACTACCTCATCAATATCCCATAGAACCACATCAACTCACCTCACACTACCTCATCAATATCCCATAGAGCCACACCAGCTCACCTCACACTACCTCATCAATATCCCATAGAACCACACCAGCTCACCTCACACTACCTCATCAATATCCCATAGAACCACACCAGCTCACCTCACACTACCTCATCAATATCCCATAGAACCACACCAGCTCACCTCACACTACCTCATCAAAATCCCATAGAACCACACCAACTCACCTCACACTACCTCATCCATATCCCATAGAACCACACCAATCCTACCTCACATTACCTCATCAATATCCCATAGAATCATGCCAACTTACTTCACACTACCTCATCAATATCACATAGAATCATGCCAACTCACCTCACACTACCTCATCAATATCCCATAGAACCACACCAGCTCACCTCACACTACCTCATCAATATCCCATAGAACCACACTAACTCACCTCACACTTCCTCATCAAAATCCCATAGAACCACACCAACTCACCTCACACTACCTCATCAATATCCCATAGAACCACACCAACTCACCTCACATTACCTCATCAATATCACATAGAACCACACCAACTCACCTCACACTACCTCATCAATATCCCATAGAATCATGCCAACTTACCTCACACTACCTCATCAATATCCCATAGAATCATGCCAACTTACCTCACACTACCTCATAAATATCCCATAGAATCATGCCAACTTACCTTACATTACCTCATCAATATCACATAGAAGCACATCAACTCACCTCACACTACCTCATCAATACCCATAGAACCACACTAACTCACCTCACACTTCCTCATCAATATCCCATAGAATCACATCAACTCACCTCACACTACCTCATCAATATCCCATAGAATCACATCAACTCACCTCACACTACCTCATCAATACCCATAGAACCACACTAACTCACCTCACACTACCTCATCAATATCTCATAGAATCACATCAACTCACCTCACACTACCTCATCAATATCCCATAGAATCACATCAACTCACCTCACACTACCTCATCAATATCCCATAGAACCACACCAACTCACCTCACACTACCTCATCAATATCCCATAGAATCATGCCAACTTACCTCATAAATATAACATAGAAGCACACCAACTTACCTCACATTACCTCATCAACATCACATTGAACCACTCCAACTCACCTTATAATATTCCCTCTCATCACTATCATGAGCCACATATAAGGGAAGGCCAGCCAAAGCTTTCTCCATCTCCTTCGCAATGACCTTGACTCCTTGAGCTGCCTTGACCAACTTATGGTGCTCGTACTGGTTCTATAATCAAACACATACAACTTACTACAATGTACGTAATACAAGCAGGCAGTATAAGAATAAAACATAAAGCTTCAACACTGATATCGCTAGTAGAAATTAGAATGTCATAAGACACATATTAGTCAGACAGGCTGTCGTTTGAGGGGGGGGGGGGGGGGATAGGGTCTGTGAACACTTGTACAACATGAAAATGATTCCGGCACTCTGGTCTCCTGCAATTTAAGATCTCCGGGCCATCATACCTCTGAGATTTCCAGTTACTGGCAATGCCTCTTGCTCCACTGGTACCTACAGTCGGTTTGCTTTGGAGAACCAACTCATAGCCCATTTTGGCACACTCCTTCCGAGATGGTTTAGCTCTTTTCACTCCTTCCTTTAATTAATCGTTTCCTTTTCCACTCTTTTCTATAACCTATCTTTATCCCTCATTGCATTATCTTTTTCACTTCTCCTGCTCTTTTTCTCTCTTACCACCTTTTGGTACCACTCCTTTCTTCCATCCCCTTGAGGTCCTTTCTTATTTTTCACTATTTTTGGCTTCTTTTTCGACCCTCAAGATCCTATCTGCTCTTTTGACTTTTTATCTTGTGATCAACAGGCACATAAATCTGGCCTTTTTTTTCCTATGCCACCATTTTCAGATCAGTGTTTCAACAGCAGAACATTGAACAGAGAGGCAAAGGTAGCAGGAATCAGCTCCCTCAATGATATTAAGATGCTTGCACAGAACAGAGACATATGGTGAGATTTGATAAAAGATCTTTGCAAGAATTGAGATTGCTAGAAAGAAAATTTTGAAACAGGGAAAGAATATCTGGATCTATGCCTTTGGGCCGGCAATGGCTCAAAAGGTCAATAGATAGATAGTTCCACCAATGACCTTTCAACCTTCATGTTTATATACGTTGCTTTAGATTAGTTCTTCATAGAATATTTGTTATTTTGTACATGATAAAGGCTGTTATCATCGTAGTTTGCCTTGTCTCTCTATTAGTTTAGCTACCTGATACTATTCATGCTTATTTTAAATATTCTCTTGGTACTGTAGCATGACACGGACAAGGGGTAGGGTTCGATCCCAACCGACGGCTCCGGGTTCACCCAGCCTTAAATGGGTACCGGATTTTTTCTGGGAAAGTAAAAGCAGCACGGGCGTAATACCGACCACATTACCCCAAAAATCATGTGCTGAAGGTCTGTAAAATATAGGGTCACTAACACCATATTTCCCTATACGCCACTTGGCGTGACGGGGGGTACTTTACTTTACTTTTTACTGTAGCATGACGGAGCCGCGATAGCTCAGTGGTTAGTGAACTGGACTACAAAGGACAAGGGGTAGGGTTTGATCCCAACCGACGGCTTCCGAGTTCACCCAGCCTTAAATGGGTACCAGATTTTTTTATGGGAAAGTAAAGCAGCACGGGCGTAATACCGACCACATTACCCCAAAAATCATGTGCTGAGGGTCTGTAAAATTGATGGTCACTAACACCATATTTCCCTATACGCCACTTGGCGTGATGGGGGTACTTTACTTTTTTTTCTTTTTTTTTTTTACTGTAGCATGATGCAGATTTTTTGGCAAATAAAAGAAATAGAAAAGCTGACAGAAAAGATAGATTTGTCAACCATTATTGTTATGTCCAAATCTGGCGACATATATTCCACATATGGGTAAAGACAATATAGCAGATTCTTCAAGAAGTCATCTTCATGTTTGTAATAAAATCAGATGTAAGCATGTAATGATGTAACCTCTATAATTGTATTTAAAAACATTACATTTACACATGTACAAATTAAACCTATAACTTTGTTTAAAATGTCAGTTTTACATGTGTAAAATATAAACTTTACATGTGCAAAATGTCATCTATAATGTGTAAAATATCAGTTTATTTTTGTAGAAATGTCATCCACAATGTCCTAATCTTTTAAAAACCGTCTCTGTGACACGTAAAACCATCATTTTGTAATAATCTTATCTATCTATCTATTGACCTTTCGAGCCGTAACCGGCCCATAGGGCGTAGACCAAGATACACCTTCTCCTATATGAATTTTGTTCTAGCAGTTTTCTTTTAAAGATATTTTATCAAATCTCGCCATCTGTCTCTGTTCTGTGCAAGCAGTTCTATCTCATTGAGGGAGCCGATTCCTGCTGCTCTTGCCTCTCTCATCAATGTTCTTCTCAGTGTCTCCCTGGGTCTTCCTCTTTTTCTTTTACCTGTTGTTTCCCATATGAGGGCTTGCTTTGCTATTCGATTATTATCTACTGCTAATTTACACATTCTGTATCAGGTCTACGTTTCATTAACAACATCGTTTTTACGATAGCGGCTTGTTAAACCTCTGATCAACGGTTCTATACCAAGCCGGAGAAAAATAATTCCTCCATTTGGAAACAACCGGAAACGGGAGTCCAATCTTAGCTGACCATTAAAATCATCTCTGCACTGATGAACAATGTCACTTCTATACCAGTAAAACAAAATGTCATTATTATAGGCGTCACAAATGTCACTTATATTCATTACAAGAAGTTACGTTTATCTCCATCAAAACACAAACAGAAACATAGCAACTTCTATAACTGCAACAACAACAAATAAATGATATTCTTTTTCTTACATTAGTACTGCACTAACAGGTCAATGACTAATTACTGCACCAACAGGTCAATGACTAAGTACTGCACCAACAGGTCAATGACTAAGTACTGCACCAACAGGTCAATGACTAAGTACTGCACCAACAGGTCAATGACTAAGTACTGCACCAACAGGTCAATGACTAAGTACTGCACCAACAGGTCAATGACTAAGTACTGCACCAACAGGTCAATGACTAAGTACTGCACCAACAGGTCAATGACTAAGTACTGCACCAACAGGTCAATGACTAAGTACTGCACCAACAGGTCAATGACCAAATTCTGCACCAACAGGTCAATGACTAAGTACTGCACTAACAGGTCAATGACTAAGTACTGCACCAACAGGTCAAGGACTAAGTACTGCACCAACAGGTCAATGACTAAGTACTGCACCAACAGGTCAATGACTAAGTACTGCACCAACAGGTCAATGACTAAGTACTGCACCAACAGGTCAATGACTAAGTACTGCACCAACAGGTCAATGACTAAGTACTGCACCAACAGGTCAATGACTAAGTACTGCACCAACAGGTCAATGACTAAGTACTGCACCAACAGGTCAATGACTAAGTACTGCACCAACAGGTCAATGACTAAGTACTGCACCAACAGGTCAATGACTAAGTACTGCATCAACAGGTCAATGACTAAGTACTGCACTAACAGGTCAATGACTAAGTACTGCACCAACAGGTCAATGACTAAGTACTGCACCAACAGGTCAATGACTAAGTACTGCACCAACAGGTCAATGACTAAGTACTGCACCAACAGGTCAATGACTAAATACTGCACCAACAGGTCAATGACTAAATACTGCACCAACAGGTCAATGACTAAGTACTGCACCAACAGGTCAATGACTAAGTACTGCACTAACAGGTCAATGACTAAGTACTGCACTAACAGGTCAACAACTAAGTACTGCACCAACAGGTCAATGACTAAGTACTGCACCAACAGGTCAATGACTAAGTATGCACTAACAGGTCAATGACTAAATACTGTACCAACAGGTCAATGACTACGTACGCACTAACAGGTCAATGACTAAGTACTGCACCAACAGGTCAATGACTATGTACTGAAATAACAGGTCATTGACTAAGTACTGCACTAACAGGTCAACAACTAAGTACTGCACTAACAGGTCAACGACTAAGTACTTCACTAACAGGTCAATGATTAAATACTGCACTAACAGGTCCATGACTAAGTACTGCACAAACAGGTAATGACTAAGTACTGCACTAACAGGTCAATAGCTAAGTACTGCACTAACAGGTCAATAGCTAAATACTGCACTAACAGGTCAATAGCTAAGTACTGCACTAACAGGTCAATAGCTAAGTACTGCACTAACAGGTCAATGACTACGTACTGCACTAACAGGTCAATGACTAAGTACTGCACTAACAGGTGAATGACTAAGTACTGCACTAACAGGTCAATAGCTAAGTACTGCACTAACAGGTCAACGACTAAGTACTGTGGTAATACATCAACCAATTACAAATCCTATGTGATTTACATTACAATGTACTGTAATATGTTACTATATATTTCTGGCAGTATCATGTTGTGCTGTATTGCTATGTAACATTAGATATATATTTCATGATCACACCAACATATTCGGACACGTTGTACAAAAAAACAACATTGACATCCAAGAGAAAAAAGGGTATGGACAAACAGTACTGGACACTAACCTTGACCCTGAGTTCCTTCATGGGTTGGGGCATGAGCAGCCCTCGAATCTGTGTGATAATAGGGCCCTCGGTGCCAGCTAGTACGATCGTGTCGCCCTCGTTGAGGGCTCCGTTGATGAGGATGACGTCGATGGTTGTGCCCATTCCAGTAATGGCCTTCACCTGAGTCAAGGACGAGTGGTAGAGCAGGGTCAGAGATGTGTGTATGAGCGTGGGTTTGTATGTTCAGTCATCGGGAGTTAAACATAAAGTGGATGGATGGATGGTTGGTGTTGGTTGGTTGGATGAGTGGATGGATGGACATGTATTTCGCTTGTTAGGTTGGTAGGCAGGTGATAAACCAGTCATATAGGTTAATAGATGGACGGACAATGAGAAGAGAGAGGGAGAGATTGGTGGATGGATGGGTAGGTAGCTAGATAAATAGCTGAATGGATGATGGATGGATGGGTGGGTGGGTGGGTAGCTAGATGGATGGACGGACGGGCAGGCAGGCTGAACGATCTAAGAAAAGTGAGAACGCCTCCGACCCGTGTGAGATTCCCTTCATAGAGTACATACAGAAACAACAGATAAAATGGTTTGGCCACGTGATAAGACAGAAGATCCAAATACAACACAACGAGCCTTCTTTATTTCTTCAAAACATTTACGAATTGCGTTTTTTTTTTTCCAGTAGAGCGATTTCTAACATCTTCCTCACATCGACCACAAAATATTTTAAATTTTGCAGAAAAATGAAAGCACGATTTGTGTTCACAGATAACATATTTTTTTGTTCGCATTGTTAATGGAAGAAATTGCGTGTATAAGGTTTTGTAGAAGACAGATAGATAACTGGAACACATGGAGTGATCTTAATGGAATGGCAAGAAGCAGGACGATTTGGAAAATGTTTTTGTTGGAGAACTGTGCTCCACAGGGAGCTGAACGGTAAAAAAAAAAAAAAGAATAGACAAATTATCAAAGTTCTATACATTTGTGAGGGAAAAAGTACAATATATATGCTATGGTTTCACAATGTCTTTATTGTGAGGTTTCATTTGGGTCTGAAAGGGGTGTCCTTAATTAGTTATAAATGATGATGATGATGTGGTGATGGTAGTAGTAGTAGTAGTAGTAGTAGTAGTAGTAGTAGTAATAGGTAATAGTAGTAGTAGGTAGTAATAGCAGTAGTAGTAGTAGTAGTAGATGACGTATCACACATAATACAAGTGTCATAACATAAAGTACCATCACTGGTTTACGATAAGTTGGGACAAAATCCGGAAAATCTTTCCTCTGGCACTGACCAAAAAGAGACAATCTCCCTTTGTCCCTGACAAAAAGAGACAATCTCCCTTTGTCCCTGACAAAAAGAGACAATCTCCCTTTGTCCCTGACAAAAAGAGACAATCTCCCTTTGTCCCAGACAAAAAGAGACAATCTCCCTTTTGTCCCTGACAAAAGAGACAATCTCCCTTTGTCCCTGACAAAAGAGACAATCTCCCTTTGTCCCAGACAAAAAGAGACAATCTCCCTTTGTTTTCCCGTGACAACCCTAAGGGGAGGGAACCTATAAACCATTGAGGAGAAGATGCATATGAGCTGTTCTGTAGAACAAAGTCTCAGCTCTACACTACAGATCAAATGTCTGACTTCTGGCAGGTTGTTCTGTCCATCTGGTAACCTAACACGTGATGTTAGCGTATTGTTCCAGGCAGGGGGCGCGACATTTGGCGGGAAGAATAACATCAGGTGGCATACAAGAAGCGAAACATGGACATTAGACAAACAAATGAGACGATGATTAGAGACCACAGAGATGGGATTTCTCAGAAGAATGTTGAAAGTTCTCTGGACAGCTAAAAAGGCCAACGAGGAAATTCTCAAAGAGGCCAACACAAAAAGGGAGCTCCTAAAAAAAAGACATCAGAAAGGAACAATTGACATTATTCGGGCATATCACGAAAAAAAAGGAAAGTTTGAATACTTGGTTACAACTGGTAAAATACTGGAATTGAGAGATCGCGGACAACAAAGAGAGAAGATGCTAGATATTGTACCGATCATTCTAGATGTAGTAGAGTTTATCTTTGTTTTGTTGTCAGTTTGTGTTGTTCTCGTTTTCTGAAGAAAGTTCTATGTAGGCCGAAACGTCAGGTTGTTTGCTGTTACTTTTTATGTAAAGCTGTCAGTACACCTTGTTGGAGTGGGTGTTACTCGCACAATTTGCTCCTGCCTGCAGCTAAACGCAGGAGTGCCATTATTTGCCTGTTCCGAAGATACTAGACAGCTTGGTTACATGGCGTGGGAAACAACAACAGAATTGATAAGATGCATTGTAGATTTAAAAAATATATCATCATCATCAAGTACCGGCCTAGTGGCGTAGGTGATCATGTCTCTCCACAACATTCGATCTCGGCAGCTATTTATCATTTCTGTTGTTGACCTTCTGCCAAGCCATTCTCTTAAGCTGTCTGTTATTTTTTCTCTTTGCTTCCCTCTATCTCTTCGTCCCTCAATTTTCCCAGTTGTTACAATATATTCCAGTTGTTCTCTTCTCATTACATGGCCAAAAAATGATGATTGTCTCTTCCTAACATTGGAAATTAGCTCTCTTTTGTCTTTGACCTTTCTCAGAACATCTTCATTACTCTTCTTAGCTGTCTATGGTATTCTCAACATTCTTCTGTAAAACCACATTTCTATAGACTCCAGTGATTTTCTTGTCTGTTGTCTTATTGTCCATGATTCGCATCCGTATGTTAAGACTGGCTCTGCGTAACATTTAAGAACTCTTTTTCTTGTTTCTATTGTCAAAAATGGATTGCATAGTATCTTCCTCATTTTTGGAAAGCTGCTTTTGCCTGAGCCATTCTACATCTCACCTCTTTTGTACATCTTCCGTCTGAGGTTAACAAAGTTCCCAAATATTTAAATTAATTTCCCTGTTTTAATATTGTTCCACTTGTCTTTATTTTGCACTGAGGTGATGTCTTTTTCTTATATATATATAAAAAAAAAAATATATATATATATATATATATATATATATATAAATTGTGGAAGGACATGATGCCTACGCCAACCGGCATGGCACATGATGACGATAAGAGAAGAGTGAATTCCCTTTATTCATTCATCTTCTAGGGGGGCCGAGCAGATCAATCAGAATTTAGATCTCACTCGGTCAAGGCCACACACCTCTAACTTAAGAAGCGTCAAGGACAATCTTCCCTGGCAAGAAATTGTTGGCGGCGTGAGATCAAAGAATTGGAGCACACTCACTTCGGGCTACAAAGGCTACCTCCCTCCAGGCACGCAGTGACCAGGTGTTTCCTAGTTTGATTTCACCCCAGCCGCCTCCTGTTGACTCCCTGATCCACCGCCTCCACTTCGAGACAGTCAGAACTTCATCACGACGACAAAAGTTTCACGTTTTCAAGCGGCTGTAAACGGGGTCCAATCAAGAGCTCAGGCCAAAATAGCTTTTGAGAAACTGGAAAACATGTTATGCGACAAGTCTATGTCAACAGAAGATGTCACAGCCTATGTCACAGGCAGATAACTTCGACTTCGGAGGTACTAAAATGTTTACGTCGATGACTAACTGACGTTTCAAGCCAGGCCTCGCTGCTGAGACCAGCAGTCGTTGTCACAGAAAGAAATCACAAATAAAAATCCGAAACTGGTGCACCCGGCATTTGAAGTCACGAACTCTCTGTCTCGAGACCGGTGACCAACCAGTCCCCGTATCAATCTGTGATCAACATCTCTGCTGCCTGTAATGTTCTCTGAGTTGTTTTACTTTTCGCCCAAGACTCGCTTCCAAATAGTAGAACAAATTCGCTGTAAATTGAGAGAACTTTTGTGGTAATCTTGTACAAAGCTTGGAGACATGTCTTGTCACGTGGTTTTATCTGCAGTTTCTGTATGTAGTCAATGACGGGAGCAAGGCGCTTGATAACCACTCATAGCTGATGGCTAGTGATGGAGGAGGACCAGTGACATTCTAGACCTTACTCCACCTCTTCCTGGTGCCTATTGCAACAGACTAACCAACCTAGTCTGACCAAGTGAGTAGGTATGGAAGGGGGAAGGCAACCCTGTACCTACAAATTCCGTACTGATGTTGGATCTGTGGACGCAAATACAACACAGCGCAGCTACGCCCACTTAACGTCCTTTTAAGGGCGGATGATGCAGAGGGTTACCCATTCCGTTAGTGGTAGTCGGGTGAACATCAGAAAGAGAGAAAAGAATACTCAATGAGTATGAAAGCACGAACGAAACCACGGGTTCGATTTTTTACAAATGTCCACTGCCTGATGGGAATCGAACCTGGGGACCTTATTGTCGGGAAGCCGACATTTTACCCCTAGACCTAATATTTTAGTTCATGTCCTCACTTTTGCCATCCAAAAGATATAAAACTGAAAAAAAAAATTACATTAAAATAAACGCTCCGTTGGTAATTGAAAACAACCAAAAAGGCGAGGACCAAACGAGCAAATTAACACAAACGAGGAAACAGAGTGGTGTGGGGTTTGCATCTGGATGGTCTAACGGGGCTTACGCACATGTAAACAGTTGCGCTCCCTGAGATGGCGGGCTGGGCAGGGTGCGGCTTCACAAACTGCTTGCTTGACAAGGGCATTCACTCCAAACGGGAATGTTTTCCTAAGTGCTTCCGCCTGGCCGGAAATTGAGGTTGATAACTGTCAAAAGTGATACGGGGTTTTGAAACTAGGAGGGTAGTGATCGCGGTGCGGTCATTCTGTATCCGGCTGTGGGAAAGTGCTTCCAGGTGGGGTTTGCTCACATTTGTCAGGCGGATATAGGTCTGGCCTGTCAATGTGGGAACGCAAATTAGAGTATATGCTAAAAGCATTCAAATGCGAAGCTAATGTAAAGCTGATGATACAAATATTAATATTAAATGTTTGCTTGCTTTCGCTCGATAACTAAAGGAATATGCCTCTACGTCAGGTGGGCGTGTATACGTTGTGTTGTGGTTTGTAGTAAAACTGTAATATTAGTGCCTTTCGGCCAACACATCCGACTTCAGCAGATTATGTTTTGAGTACCGGGTTTCTTCAATCTCCACTCGCTTGGCCAGACTAGACAGATAAGTTTGTTTCTAGAGGCACCACTATGAGGTGGAGTAGGGTCTGGATGGTTCAAGGGTCCTGATGCAAGCCACCAGCTGTGGGTCGCTGGCAGCTTTCAGCTCTACTGCTATGAGGCACGCCCTCGCCTCCGATAATTATATAAAAAGGAAACAGGGTATAGTTACAGCTAGAGTATAGTTACAATAGATGAGATATAGTTACAGTAGGTAGGTATAGTTACAGAAGGTGAGGTATAGTTACAGCGGAGGTATAGTTACACTATGTGAGGTATTGTTATAGATGAGGTATAGTTACAGTAGGTGAGGTATAGTTACAAGTAAGGTATAGTTACAGCTAGAGTATAGTTACAGTAGATGAGGTATATAGTTACAGTACATGAGGTATATTACAGCGGAGGTATAGTTACAGCTAGATAGTTACAGTAGGTGAGATATAGTTAAAGCTAGAGTATAGTTACAGTAGGTGAGGTATAGTTACATATGAGGTATAGTTACAGTAGGTGAGATATAGTTAAAGCTAGAGTATAGTTACAGTAGGTGAGGTATAGTTACAGTAGGTGAGGTATAGTTACATATGAGTATAGTTACAGCTAGAGTATAGTTACAGTACGTGAGGTATAATTACAGCTAGAGTATAGTTACAGTAGGTGAGGTATAGTTACAGCTAGAGTATAGTTACAGTAGGTGAGGTATAGTTACAGCTAGAGTATAGTTACAGTAGGTGAGGTATAGCTACAGCTAGAGTATAATTACAGTAGGTGAGGTATAGTTACAGCAAGAGTATAGTTACAGTAGGTGAGGTACAGCTACAGCTAGAGTATAGTTACAATAGGTGAGGTATAGTTACAGTAGGTGAGGTATAGTTACAGATGAGGTACAGTTACAGCTACAGTATAGTTACAATAGGTGAGGTATAGTTACAGCTGAGGTACAGTTACAGCTACAGTATAGTTACAGTAGGTGAGGTATAGTTACAGCTGAGGTACAGTTACAGCTACAGTATAGTTACAATAGGTGAGGTATAGTTACATCTGATGTCTGGAATCTTCACTAATTGAACGTTACAGTTCCCTGGACAGCTTAAAAGACCAACGAGGAAATTCTCAAAGATGCCAACACAAAAAATGGAACTCCTAAAAAAACATAAGAAAGAAACAATGGACATTTTCTGAGCGCATTATGAGAAGAGCAAAGACAGTTTGAATACTTGTTGCAACTGGCAAAATACAGGGAAAGAGAGATCGCGGACGGCAGAGAGAGAGGATACTATAATTGGTGTCATGGCATGGAAAACAGTCAACAACAGAATTGATACGATGCACTGTGGATAGAAAATTGAGGAAGGACACGATCGCCTACGTCAACAGGCACGGCACATGATGATGTAAATTACCCCCCCCCCCCCTCCCCGCACAATGTTCTATAATTGATGACGACCCCTTCTTCACCCTCCTCCCACCTTGACAATAGCTAGCTCCCGACAAAGAAGCGAAACCACATCACGCCCAGACCACCTGTCCAACCAGCTAGACCGACGGAACACGGACCCTGGAGTTGCTGGCGTGGAGCGAACTAGGAACAAAGCTTATGTGACGGCATCAAGTATCCGTGACGTCTGGGTAGCCGTCTAGACGGACCGCGGCAACCCGTCACAGACGGTCTAGCGAGACACGAGCTGTCACGGTCGGTCTAGGGAGATAGACACGAATCGTCACCACCGCTGTTGTCACTGGGGATATATGTCAGAATCTAACCTACAGAACCAGATAACGATCCCGGCACTGTAGCTTGTGCCTGCCTAAATATGGCAGTTTTAGTTCTGGTCACACACATGAGGCACTGAGGAAGATGGTGTTATGTGACTGTATATGAATGACTGTAGTATATGTCCTGCCGCTCAAACAACGTAGGTTACGCTGGCTTGGCCACTTACACTGTTTGAAAGATGGTCGAATACCACAAGATATACTCTATGGACAATTTGCAGATGGCAAACAAATTAGGTGCACCCCAAAACCCCGATTTATAGACGTGTGTAAACGTGACATGAAGATTCTGAACATAAACCCTGCAGCCTGGGAAGACATAGCTGCAGACCGCAATCTTTGGAAACACACTCTAAAGGTCCAACTGAAACAAGAGCTGACAGATTCATAGAAGAAGGGAATATATGGAGAAAGGAAAGAAAAAATAACATTTAATAGGGCGCTGCAGAATCAGTAGCCAACTATGACTGACGGAGGTACTATAGTCAGCTATGACTGACGGAGGCTACTGCAGTCAACTATGACTGATGGAGGCTACTATAGTCAACCATGACTGGCGGAGGCTACTATAGTCAACTATGACTGACGGAGGCTACTATAGTCAACTATGACTGATGGAGGCTACTATAGCCAACTATGACTGACGGAGGCTACTATAGTCAACTATGACTGATGGAGGCTACTATAGTCAACTATGACTGATGGAGGCTACTATAGTCAACTATGACTGACGGAGGCTACTATAGTCAACTATGACTGATGGAGGCTACTATAGCCAACTATGACTGATGGAGGCTACTATAGCCAACTATGACTGACGGAGGCTACCATGATCTACTATGACTGACGGGGACTTCTTCTTCTATCCTTCCTCTATTGTCGTTGGCGTCGAGGGGAGATGCAAATCTGCGTTTCTTTGTTCTGCGTTTCTTTGTTCTTCTCTGTTGGCCTCTTCTGGTGTTATCCCTCCTAGTGACTCTAGTATTCCTTTATCCATCTCTTTCTCGGTCTTCCTCTTAATCTGGCGCTTTCGTAGCGTTTGTTTATGGCTCTTTGAGTCATTGTTAGTTCTTTTTGTCTTGTTATGTGGCCGAACCAATTTACCTGTTGTTTCTTATGTATTCGATGGCTGGTTCAATTCGAGTTTCTTCCTCAGGTCGGTGTTTCTTACTCTGTCCCTTAAGCTGTTTCCTGTCATTCTTCTGACACATTTCATTTTGGTGGTCGTTATCTTTTCTATTGTTCTAGAGTCCAGCGTCCAATTCTGGCACTGATAGCACAGAGTTGGTAGAAAAATTGATTTGTATATTGCCCTTTTTGCTTCCATAGTTATTGCTTTGTTTTTCAATAGTGTTGATACTTGGCCTATAACTTGGCATGCTTTGTTACACCTTATATCTATCTGTGTCTCTTGGATGAGAGAGGCAAGAGCAGCAGGAATCGGCTCCCTCAATTAGATAGAGCTGCTTGCACAGAACAGAGACAGATGGCGAGATTTGATAAAATATCTTTAAAAGAAAACTGCTAGAACAAAAAATTCAGATAGGAGAAGGTGTATCTTGGTCTACGCCCTATGGGCCGGCTACGGCTCGAATGGTCAATAGATAGATAGATAGAATCACCAGCGCCAGAGAGAAGATAACATATATGAAGACGATAACAAAAAGTAACATATTTCTGATTTTTTTCCAATCCTATATTCCTAACTCCCTCCTTCTCTGCCCGCTCCCCACCTCATTATGCCTTGGTTCACACAGCTTTGAAACACCTGATGTCCCGAGATTAAAGTCTGGAAGTCAACAAGCAACCCACACTGGAAGCCTGGCCTTGACACACAGATGCCGGTTCGTTTAATCAGTGTCAGCGACTTCGTCTACCCGCGACTTCCGTCGCACACTCGCCGACCCTCGACCACAGGCTCGGTCTAACCGTTCCTGAACGAGATCTTGTGTCCACAAACCGCACGGAAGGAGATACAATGGTATGACACGACCCTTCGCGAGAAGGACAACAAAAGAACTCCAAAACGAGAGGGGAGCGTGCGCGACCGCAACACGGGGCACAAATCATGAATCTACGATTTGGACAAATCTAATCTGAAATGTTACAAAAGAGTTATGAGACGTACAGTTGGTGAGGAGGGGGTGGGGGGCGCTTGAGGTAACAAAGGTGGTATAACATCGAGGGAGAGAGGAAAGATGGAAGAGGAAAATGGATAGATGGTTTAGTTAATATAGGGGTATACTAGATGGTATAGTAAATAGAAGCGGTATACTAGATGGTATAGAATAGAAGCGGTATACTAGATGGTATAGTAAATAGAGGGTGGTATACTAGATGGTATAGTAAATAGAGGGTGGTATACTAGATGGTATAGTAAATAGAGGCGGTATACAAGATGGTATAGTAAATAGAGGCGGTATACTAGATGGTATAGTAAATAGAGGGTGGTATACTAGATGGCATAGTAAATAGAGGCGGTATACTAGATGGTATAGTAAATAGAGGGTGGTATACTAGATGGCATAGTAAATAGAGGCGGTATACTAGATGGTATAGTAAATAGAGGGTGGTATATATAGATGGCATAGTAAATAGGGGTGGTATACTAGATGGCATAGTAAATAGAGGGTGGTATACTAGATGGCATAGTAAATAGAGGCGGTATACTAGATGGTAAGGGGTATACTAGATGTATAGTAAATAGAGGGTGGTATACTAGATGGCATAGTAAATAGAGGCGGTATACTAGATGGTATAGTAAATAGAGGGTGGTATATTAGATGGCATAGTAAATAGAGGCGGTATACTAGATGGTATAGTAAATAGAGGGTGGTATACTAGATGGCATAGTAAATAGAGGGTGGTATACTAGATGGCATAGTAAATAGAGGCGGTATACTAGATGGTATAGTAAATAGAGGCGGTATACTAGATGGTATAGTAAATAGAGGGTGGTATACTAGATGGTATAGTAAATAGAGGGTGGTATACTAGATGGCATAGTAAATAGAAGCGGTATACTAGATGGTATAGTAAATAGAGGGGCTGGGGTTTATTAAAGGAGGGGAGTGTCACCAGAAACATAAAGCTGGATGTATAAATGACAGCCTATTTGGGGGATATATACAGAAGTTTAAGGGCAGCCCGTGTGATGTAAAGAAAAGTGACACTGTGACCTTCCAGGCATGTCGTATGAGGCGACTAAGGAGGTTGATCGATGGCTTGACAAGCTGTCATTGTAAAAAGCATTGTTATGGAAACAGACCATAGATTTTAGAAGCAGTGATCTCTGCAATATGTGCCACTTTGGCACGCAGGTTTCTATTTTTGACATTGTGGTTCTGCCCTATGTGCCGTCTTCGGCTCGAAAGGACAATAGATAGATAGATAGATAGATAGATAGATAGATATAGATAGATAGATAGATAGATAGATAGATAGATAGATAGATATAGATAGATAGATAGATAGATAGATAGATAGATAGATAGATAGATAGATAGATAGATAGATAGATAGATAGATAGATAGATAGATAGATAGATAGATAGATAGATAGATAGATAGATAGATAGATAGATAGATAGATAGATAGATAGATAGATAGATAAGGGGCAGCAGTGGTAAAGATGTGAAACTATCTGGACACTAATCGTTACAGTTGCTTATGACAGAAATTGACTGCTACAAGAGCTTGTGAGAGAAATTGGCTGTTACAAGAGCTTGTGAGAGAAATTGACTGTTACAAGAGCTTGTGAGAAGAATTGGCTGCTACAAGAGCTTGTGACAGAAATTGACTGTTACAAGAGCTTGTGAGAAGAATTGGCTGCTACAAGAGCTTATGACAGAAATTGACTGCTACAAGAGCTTGTGAGAAGAATTGGCTGCTACAAGAGCTTGTGAGAGAAATTGACTGTTACAAGAGCTTGTGAGAAGAATTGGCTGCTACAAGAGCTTGTGAGAGAAATTGACTGTTACAAGAGCTTGTGAGAAGAATTGGCTGCTACAAGAGCTTATGAAAGAAATTGACTGTTACAAGAGCTTGTGAGAAGAATTGGCTGCTACAAGAGCTTATGACAGAAATTACTGTTACAAGAGCTTGTGAGAAGAATTGGCTGCTGCAAGAGCTTATGACAGAAATTGACTGTTACAAGAGCTTGTGAGAAGAATTGGCTGCTACAAGAGCTTATGACAGAAATTGACTGTTACAAGAGTTTGTGAGAAGAATTGACTGCTGCAAGAGCTTATGACAGAAATTGACTGTTACAAGAGCTTGTGAAAGAATTGACTGCTGCAAGAGCTTATGACAGAAATTGACTGTTACAAGAGCTTATGACAGAAATTGACTGCTACAAGAGCTTATGACAGAAATTGACTGCTGCAAGAGCTTATGACAGAAATTGACTGCTACAAGAGCTTGTGAGAAGAATTGGCTGCTACAAGAGCTTGTGAGAGAAATGACTGTTACAAGAGCTTGTGGAGAAATTTGCTGTTACAAAAGCTTGTGAGAGAAATTGACTGTTACAAAAGCTTGTGAGAGAATTGACTGTTACAAGAGCTTGTGAGAGAAATTGACTGTTACAAAAGCTTGTGAGAGAAATTGACTGTTACAAAAGCTTGTGAGAGAAATTGACTGCTACAAGAGCTTGTGAGAAGAATTGGCTGCTACAAGAGCTTGTGAGAGAAATTGACTGTTACAAGAGCTTGTGGGAGAAATTTGCTGTTACAAAAGCTTGTGAGAGAAATTGACTGTTACAAAAGCTTGTGGAGAAATTGACTGTTACAAGAGCTTGTGGGAGAAATTGACTGTTACAAGAGCTTGTTTGAGAGAAATTGACTGTTACAAGAGCTTGTGAGAGAAATTGACTGTTACAAGAGCTTGTGAGAGAAATTGACTGTTACAAGAGCTTGTGGGAGAAATTGACTGTTACAAAAGTTTGTGAGAGAAATTGACTGTTACAAGAGATTGTGAAAGAAATTGACTGTTACAAGAGCTTGTAAGAGAAATTTACTGCTACAAGAGCTTGTGAGAGAAATTGACTGTTACAAGAGCTTGAAGAGAAATTGCTGCTACAAGAGCTTGTGAGAGAAATTGACTGTTACAAGAGCTTGTGGGAGAAATTGACTGCTACGAGAGCTTGTGAGAGAAATTGACTGTTACAAGAGCTTGTGGGAGAAATTTGCTGTTACAAAAGCTTGTGAGAGAAATTGACTGTTACAAGAGCTTGTGGGAGAAATTTGCTGTTACAAAAGCTTGTGAGAGAAATTGACTGTTACAAGAGCTTGTGAGAGAAATTGACTGCTACAAGAGCTTGTGAGAGAAAATGACTGCTACAAGAGCTTGTGAAAGAAATTGAATGTTACAAGAGCTTGTGGGAGAAATTGACTGTTACAAGAGCTTGTGAGAGAGATTGGCTGTTACAGAGCTTGTGAGAAAAATTGGCTGTTACAAGAGCTTGTGAGAGAGATTGGCTGTTACAAGAGCTTGTGAGAGAGATTGGTTGTTACGAGAGCTTGTGAGAGAGATTGGCTGTTACAAGAGCTTGTGAGAGAGATTGGCTGTTACAAGAGCTTGTGAGAGAGATTGGCTGTTACAAGAGCTTGTGAGAGAGATTGGTTGTTATGAGAGCTTGTGAGAGAGATTGGTGTTACAAGAGCTTGTGAGAGAAATTGACTGTTACAAGAGCTTGTGGGAGAAATGACTGTTACAAGAGCTTGTGGGAGAGATTGGTTGTTACGAGAGCTTGTGAGAGAGATTGACTGTTACAAGAGCTTGTGAGAGAGATTGGTTGTTACAAGAGCTTGTGAGAGAAATTGACTGTTACAAGAGCTTGTGAGAGAGATTGGTTGTTACAAGAGCTTGTGAGAGAAATTGACTGTTACAAGAGCTTGTGAGAGAGATTGGTTGTTACAAGAGCTTGTGAGAGAAATTGACTGTTACAAGAGCTTGTGGGAGAGATTGGCTGTTACAAGAGCTTGTGGGAGAAATTGACTGTTAAGAGCTTGTAGTCAATATCAATTGTTACCTGTTACCTGAGCTTGTGAGGGAAAGTGATTGTTAAATGAGCTTGTGAGGGTTATTGTTACATGAGCTTGTGGGAGAAATTGATTGTTACATGAGCTTGTGGAGAAATTGATTGCTACATGAGCTTGTGGGAGAATTTGATTGCTACATGAGCTTGTGGGAGAATTTGATTGCTACATGAGCTTGTGGGAGAATTTGATTGCTACATGAGCTTGTGGGAGAATTTGATTATGACACATACAAATAGCATTTCAGATTAATTGTAACCTGTAACCTATTTCTTGAGAGGCAATTGAGAGAAGAATAAGAACTAAATGAGGTCACTTTGTAAAAGTGTTCCTTCCTGCTGTGTGCACCAGAGGCAGCCCTGGATGGCACCGTTCTGCAACACTTTAACTGTTGGGATTTATTCCCTCCCAGATGGAACCCAAAAAAAATAATTACAAGGTGGGGATTAGGGGATTGGGTGGGCTCTAGGCAACACATTGACTTCTGTACAAGAAGGTCCAAGGTTTGAGCTCCATTACAAGCGGTGGCAATTTTTCAAAATTAAATCTGTGGGTCCTTTGTGACTTTACTCCTGGGCTTGGAGTAAGGAAATCTGATGTCTAGTCCTCTCTGGGTAGGGAAATCCAATGTCTAGTCCTCTCTGGGTAGGGAAATCCGATGTCTAGTCCTCTCTGGGTAGGGAAATCCAATGTCTAGTCCTCTCTGGGTAGGGAAATCTGATGTCTAGTCCTCTCTGGGTAGGGAAATCTGATGTCTAGTCCTCTCTGGGTAGGGAAATCCAATGTCTAGTCCTCTCTGGGTAGGGAAATCTGATGTCTAGTCGTCTCTGGGTAGGGAAATCCGATGTCTAGTCCTCTCTGGGTAGGGAAATCCGATGTCTAGTCCTCTCTGCGTAGGGAAATCCAATGTCTAGTCCTCTCTGGGTAGGGAAATCTGATGTCTAGTTCTCTCTGGTAGGGAAATCCGATGTCTAGTCCTCTCTGGGTAGGGAAATCTGGTGTCTAGTCCTCTCTGGGTAGGGAAATCCGATGTCTAGTCCTCTCTAGGTAGGGAAATCCGATGTCTAGTCCTCTCTGGGTAGGGAAATCTGATGTCTAGTCCTCTCTGGGTAGGGAAATTAATGTCTAGTCCTCTCTGGGTAGGGAAATCCAATGTCTAGTCCCTCTGGATAGGGAAATCCGATGTCTAGTCCTCTCTGGGTAGGGAAATCCAATGTCTAGTCCTCTCTGGGTAGGGAAATCTGATGTCTAGCCCTCTCTGGGTAGGGAATTCCGATGTCTAGTCCTCTCTGGGTAGGGAAATCCAATGTCTAGCCCTCTCTGGGTAGGGAAATCCGATGTCTAGTCCTCTCTGGGTAGGGAATTCAATGTCTAGCCCTCTCTGGGTAGGGAAATCTGATGTCTAGCCCTCTCTGGGTAGGGAAATTCAATGTCTAGTCCTCTCTGGGTAGGGAAATCCAATGTCTAGCCCTCTCTGGGTAGGGAAATCCGATGTCTAGTCCTCTCT
Organism: Megaustenia siamemsis; assembly: GCA_032433765.1. Lineage (NCBI taxonomy): Eukaryota > Metazoa > Mollusca > Gastropoda > Stylommatophora > Ariophantidae > Megaustenia > Megaustenia siamemsis. Next base: position 37,816,447 of record JAVIAB010000102.1, read on the forward strand.
GGGTAGGGAAATCCGATGTCCAGCCCTCTCTGGGTAGGGAAATCTGATGTCTAGCCCTCTCTGGGTAGGGAAATCCGATGTCTAGTCCTCTCTGGGTAGAGAAATCCAATGTCTAGCCATCTCTGGGTAGGGAAATCCGATGTCTAGTCCTCTCTGGGTAGGGAAATTCTATGTTTAGGCCCTCGGAAAAATGATGAAAAAAAGGAGGTCCCATCTGCACTCACACAAGGTAAAAAAATCTTGGCAGTTTTAAGACAAAATGGTCACTTGGGCAAACACTTTTTAGTGATTCTAGTCATCCATGTAGAAGACAGATATGTGTCAGGCTGCAAGTCGCTGATATCGCAGCTATGCCATAAACACAACAATTCCATGACAAATAAAAGGGTGAACGATAAGAACATGAAGAAGATGGGGGTTAAACCAGGGTTGTAATTATTTTTGCCAGATAGGTGAGATGGGAGTTGATGGTGAAGGCATTTGTGACCATCACAGGTACCATACCTGGACAAGTGGTATGGAAATGTCACCTGCCTTGAGCTAATGAAAGATTTCTTTGAACTTATTAATATTGACGTCAAGAGATGTGGCAATCACCATACCTGGACAAGCTGTATGGAGATGTCACCTGCCTTGAGCTGATGAAAGATTTCTTTGAACTTATTGACGTCTAGAGGTGTGGCCATCACAGGTACCATACCTGGACAAGCTGTATGGAGAAGTCACCTGCCTTGAGCTAATGAAAGATTTCTTTGAACTTATTAATAGTTACGTCTAGAGGTGTGGCCATCACAGGTACCATACCTGGACAAGCAGTATGGAGATGTCACCTGCCTTGAGCTGATGAAAGATTTCTTTGAACTTATTAATAGTTACGTCTAGAGGTGTGGCCATCACAGGTACCATACCTGGACAAGCAGTATGGAGATGTCACCAGCCTTGAGCTGCTGCTTGCCTGCGTGCGCACGATGACTAAAGGAGTACACCTCTTCATCATCCGCCCTTAAAAGGACGTTAAGTGTGTTGTGATGTGGTTTGCAGTACAACTGTGATAATTGCACCTTTCGGCCCAACACATCCGACTTCAGCACGGCTGAGTACCGGGTTGTCTTCCCTCTTTGATCCCTACTCACTTGGCCAGACTAGACAGGTTAGTCTATTACTGGAGGCACCACAGAGAGGTGGAGTAGGTCTGGATAGTTGAGGTTCACTAATCCTGGCGCAAGCCATCAGCTGTGGGTCGCTGACAGATTCCAGCGCTGCTGCTGTGAGGTGCGCCTTTGCCTCCTCTTGAGCTGATGAAGCTTTCTTTGATCTTATTGACGTCTAGAGGTGTGGCCATCACAGGTACCATACCTGGACAAGCTGTAGGAAGAAGCCACCAGCCTTGAGATAATGAAAGCTATCTTCAAACTTACTGACCTTAAGAAGTGTACTCGTAAGAAGTACTTAGTGACCACAAAATGAAGCCATGCTAAGAAATATCAGTTTTCTTTCTGTCATTCACATGATGACTAAAGTTGATTGTGACTGCTGCACGTGTGCTAAGGTGGAGATTACTTCAGAAAGATTATGGTACATTTCTCCAACTGCTGCACATGTGCTAAGGTGGAGATTACTTCAGAAAGATTATGGTACATTTCTCCAACTGCTGCACATGTGCTATGGTGGAGATTACTTCAGAAGATTATGGTCATTTCTCCAATTATTTACATAGGAGGGGAGATGATTGTTGAAGGTGGTGTTTGGTGGGAGGCGAATGTTGAAGGTGTCGTTTGGAGGGAGACGATTGTTAAAGATGGTGTTTGGAGGGAGATGATTGTTAAGGTGGTGTTTGGAGGGAGATGAGTGTTAAAGGTGGTGTTTGGAGGGAGATGATTGTTAAAGGTGGTGTTTGGAGGGTGATGATTGTTGACGGGGTGTTTGGAGGGAGATGATTGTTGACGGTGGTGTTTGGAGGGAGATGAGTGTTGAAGGTGGTGTTTGGAGGGAGATGATGTTGAAGGTGGTGTTTGGAGGAGATGAGTGATGAGGTGGTGTTTGGAGGGAGATGAGTGTTGAAGTGGTGTTTGGAGGAGATGAGTGTTGAAGTGGTGTTTGGAGGGAGATGAGTGTTGAAGGTGGTGTTTGGAGGGAGATGAGTGTTAAAGGGGTGTTTGGAGGGAGATGAGTGTTAAGGTGGTGTTTGGAGGGAGATGAGTGTGAAAGTGGTGTTTGGAGGGAGATGATTGTTGAAGGTGTTGTTTGGAGGGAGATGATTGTTGAAGTGGTGTTTGAGGGGTGTTGTTTGGAGGGAGATGAGTGTTGAAGGTGGTGTTTGGAGGGAGATGAGTGTTGAAGGTGGTGTTTTTGGAGGGAGATGAGATGAGAGGGGATGAGAGTGGAGGTGGAGTGGAGAGGAGTGTTGAGAAGGTGGGTGTTTGAAGAAGTGAGGGAGAGTGTTGTGTGGGTTGGAGAAGAGATGAGTGTGAAGGTGGTGTTTGGAGGGAGATGAGTGTTGAAGGTGGTGTTTGGAGGAGAGATGTGTTGAAGGTGGTGTTTGGAGGGGATGAGTGTTGAGGTGGCGTTTGGAGGGAGATGATTGTTGAAGGTGGTGTTTGGAGGGAGATTTGTATTGTAGGTGGTGCTTGTAGGGAGTTGTATGCTGAAGGTTGTGTTTGTAGATTGATGAGTGTTGTAGTCGGTGTTCATAGATAAATGAGTGTTGTAGTCAGTGCTCATAAATGAGTGTTGTAGTCATTTTGCACATAAATGAGTAGTCGGTGCTCATAGATACATGAGTGTTGTAGTCGTTTTGTACATAAATGAGTGTTGTAGTCGGTGCTCATAGATAAATGAGTGTTGTAGTCAGTGTTTGTAGATAAATTAGTGTTGTAGTTGATGTTTGTAGATAAATGAGTATTGTAGTCGATGTTTGTAGAAAAATGAGTATTGTAGTCGGTGTTTGTAGATAAATGAGTGTTGCAGTCAGTGTTTGTAGATAAATGAGCGTTATAGTGGTATTTGTAAATAAATGAGCGTTGTAGTCAGTTTTGTAGATAAATGAGTGCTGTAGTCGGTGTTTGTAGATAAATGAGCATTGTAGTGGTGTTTGTAGACAGATAAGTGTTGTAGTCAGTGTTTGTAGGGAGATTACTAGGAAAACATTAACTTCATATGTCATCAACAAGCACGGACACTGTAGATACTGAACTAACCAGTCAATCGATTGTCCTGCTCCATGCAGTTCAAGTCAACAAACACGGACACTATAGATACTGAACTAACCAGTCAATCGATTGTCCTGCTCCATGTAGTTCAAGTCAACAAACACGGACACTATAGATACTGAACTAACCAGTCAATCGATTGTCCTGCTCCTGCAGTTCAAGTCAACAACAACAAACACGGACACTATGGATACTGAACTAACCAGTCAATCGATGTCCTGCTCCATGCAGTTCAAGTCAACAAACACAACTTCAAACAAGCATATACCTAATAACCTCCATGGGTAGACAACTCACACTAAATATTTTACTTGACAAATTAACATCATTTAGTTATACTGTTTCTCTTAAATCCCATCCTACACCTCTTTCCAGAAAGATGTAAAGTTGCCTGTTTGACAGACTCAACCATTGTCATGTGATATTATGTTGAGTCAATGACACATAGTCATCTCTGTCTCCATCCCTGTATATGTGGAAGTACGGGGAAATGAAAGAGTGAACAGGCTGTCATTGAAGATGGTCAACCAATGGATTAGGTGTCATTAATGTCCTTTGAGATGTAAAAAGGCCCAGGACTTTGACAGTTATGAGTCCACATTGCTCCTAAAGATGAGAGAGATGGGAGTAAAGATGGGTACTGATAGGAATGAGAAGCTTTGTGGGTACATAAGAGTACTTATCAACCAACACAGAGCTGGACGGTTTCTGTGGTAAATTGAACATCGTAACTCACAGTGAAGTATCGTAATCTAAGAGTTAATGGAGCACGACTTACCTCCATGACAACGGCCTGCAGGTTGGGGCTGTAGGTGAGTCTCTGGCCAGCATGTTCTGGCACAGGTCACAGATGAGGGCCACAAGGTTCCCCATGCCATCTCCAGTGTGGGCCGAAGTCGGGACCATGGATACATACTCCTTGGGGTTTTTGTTCTCATAGAACAAGGCAGCATTCAGGCCCTGGGGAAAAGAAAATTCAGCATCAGGGATAAGAGGGAATAGAGGTGTGAGTGTCAGGGATAAGAGGGAATAGAGGTGTGAGTGTCAGGGCTAGGAGAGGAATAGAGGTGTGAGTGTCAGGGATAAGAGGGAATAGAGGTGTGAGTGTCATGGCTAGGAGAGGAACAGAGGGTGAGTATCAGGGCTAGGAGAGGAATAGAGGTGTGAGTGGCAGGGATAAGAGGGATAGAGGTGTGAGTGTCATGGCTAGGAGAGGAACAGAGGTGTGAGTATCAGGGCTAGGAGAGGATAGAGGAACAGAGGTGTGAGTATCAGGGCTAGGAGAAGAATAGAGGTGTGAGTGTCAGGGCTAGGAGAGGAATAGAGGTGTGAGTGTCAGGGCTAGGAGAGGAATAGAGGTGTGAGTGTCAGGGCTAGGAGAGGAATAGAGGTGTGAGTGTCAGGGCTAGGAGAGGAATAGAGGTGTGTCATGGCTAGGAGAGGAACAGAGGTGTGAGTGTCAGGGCTAGGAGAGAATAGAGGTGTGTCTGTCAGGGCTAGGAGAGGAATAGAGGTGTGAGTGTCAGGGCTAGGAGAGGAATAGAGGTGTGTCTGTCAGGGCTAGGAGAGGAATAGAGGTGTGAGTGTCAGGGCTAGGAGAGGAATAGAGGTGTGAGTGTTAGAGCTAGGAGAGGAATAGAAGTGTCAGGGCTAAAAGGGAATAGAAGTGTCAGAGCTAAGAGGAACTAGAACTGTCAAAAAGGAAAGAACAGAAGTGTCAGAGCTAAGTGGGAATAAAAGTCTCAGAGCTAAGAGGGAATAAAAGTCTTGGAGCTAAGAAGGAATAGAAGTGTGAGTGTCTGGGCTAAGAGGGAATAAAGGTGTTTTTTTATTTCCCTCATGATGAGTAAATTTCCTCTGCCGTTGGTATGACATCAATGAAACCTTTGTAACATGGGAGAGTAAGCCAAGATGATGCTGAACATGCTGTCTGATCGGATAGTTTATAGTCGCTGTTGAATAGACAATGGAAGCCAGGGGTGGGGGTATATTAGTCGAGTTTTGGACAAAAAAATTGACGGTAAATCAGGAAATCATTATTGCATCCGATCCATATGTCTCGTCTTGGATAAACACAATGCTATGTAGCAAAAGTTCAAAGAAAATTGGATTTTCCGAATTGAAAATGTGATATTTAAGTGGTAGTCATTTTTACAATGGTCTCATATAAGGGAGAGTCTACATATAGGTAACGTATAAAGGGGAGTTTAAAAGGCAGCTCCTAAAAAACACCAGAAAGAAACAATCAAAATTTTTCGGGCACATCATGAGAAGAGGAAAGTTGGAATACTTGGTTACAACTGGCAAAATAAAAGGAAAGAGCGATCGTGGACGACAAAGAGAGAAATACTGGATAGCTTGGTGTCATGGCATGGAAAACAGTCAACAACAGAACTGATACGATGCACAGTAGATAGAAGATTGTGGAAGGACATGGTCGCCTACGCCAACCGGTATGGCACATGATGATGATGAGGGGAGTTTACTTATAGGTAACGTATAAGGTGGAGTCTAGATATAGGTAATGTATAAAGGGGAGTTTACTTATAGGTAACGTATAAGGTGGAGTCTAGATATAGGTAATGTAAAAGGGGAGTTTACTTATAGGTAACGTATAAGGAACAGTCTACTTATAGGTAACGCAAACTATGGTTAAATAAGAAGAAGGTAGACTGTAGTGTGTGGGTAGATTGTTGTGTGTGGGTAGACTATTGTGTGTGGGTAGACTATTTACCTCTTGAGCTAACTGTAGGATGACCTGCTGTGCTCTCTCATCGAATTCAGCCTTTGTGTGCTGTGACTGTTTCTTGACCGTGTTCTGGACATCTGCCAATGGTTGCGGTTTCCATTGGTACAACCTGTCAATCTGTGGAGGCGAGAGACTAAAACTGTGACACGAATGTCAACAAGTCGTGACCATATATAATAAACCATGAAAATAGAATGCAGAGTATTGAAAAGCAAAAAACCAAGACAGGACAATATAAACAGGCTCTTTTTTTCACGGGAAATAAGCACAGAAGTCAATATCTATCTACTGACCTTTCGAGCCGTAGCTGGCCATAGGGCATAGACCCAGATACTCTTTCTCTTATCTAAATTATTATTCTAGCAGTTTTCAATCCTTGTAAATATCTTTTATCAAATCTCGCCACTTGTCTCTGTTCTGTGCAAGCAGCTCTATCTCATTGAGGGAGCTCACAGATTTTAAATATAAATAATATACTATGCGGGGCCATGGGTATAGCTGCAGAAAACATAACATGGTATTGAGCAGTTAGATTAAGAGAAAGACAAGACAAACTACACATTTCTTTACCTTAACTTCATTATCCTTCTTCCCCCTGACACCCCTATTCTCTCTTTATTTTACTCTTCTACTCATTTTGTTGTACCCTATGGGACACCTCCTTTCATTTTTACAATTTTCAGTTTGGTTCCTTTGGTCTAATTAAATCCTACCTGCCATATGGCCTATTAATCTTTTAACCAGACTCTACCAAAATCCTGGCCACCGTCTTTTTTCAACATTCTTGGCGCCAAAGTTTTTTTTAAGCTGCGTTGTATTTTCTGATTTGGATTTTTGTGTTTAATATGTAGTTTGTTATACATGATGAAGACTTTTGCCGAAATGTTGTTGTAGTTTGTATTTCTGTTACTCTGCTATTCAATACCATTTAAGTTTATTTGATATCGATTTCTTATTTTAGCGTTCACCTGTTACATGGATGTGTGTGCGTTGTGCTCTAATTTATGGCAGAGCGGCAAATCTGCACCTTCTGGCCTGGCACATCCATCTTCAGCCAGGCTAGATTTGCTTAACAATTTCTGCCTTTAGCAAGGCATCGAGTATATCTGTACGTATAAAAATGTAAATATTCTTTCTTTCTTTCTCTCGCTCACATGATGACTATGAAAGGAATTAATTGTCTTTTTCGTCATCTGTCCGTAGAAGGATGTTAATGGGTGTAGGATATTTGTGTTGTAGTTTGAACAGCAGAACTGTGATTTTTACGCCTTTTGCTTAACATATCCAACTTTACCTCTGCCTGTTTTTTAACCATAACGTCTTGTCTTGGGTTTAGCTTTTTCTTTAACATTAATGAAAGTGCTTTCATTATCGAGACTATGAGTGGAATCACATCAAGACGAGTCTATGAGTGGAATCACATCAAGACGAGGCTATGAGTGGAATCACATCAAGACGGGCTATGAGTGGAATCACATCAAGACGAGTCTATGAGTGGAATCACATCAAGACGAGGCTATGAGTGGAATCACATCAAGACGAGGCTATGAGTGGAATCACATCAAGACGAGTCTATGATGGAATCACATCAAGACAAGTCTATGAGTGGAATCACCTCAAGACAAGTCTATGAGTGGAATCACATCAGATTCAAAACATTTTCGTTACTCTTCATGGATGTTATTTTTTTAACCACAACATCCAACTTCAATATGTTATTTTTTAGTGCTGGGTTGTCTTTTCTCTTCGATCCTGCATGCTTGGCCAGACTAAACAGGTTTGTCTGTTTCTGGAGGCACTGTAAAGAGGTGGAGTAGGGCCTGGAAGGTTCTAGTTTATCGATCCTGGCACAAGCCATCAACTGTGGGTTGGTGACAGCTTCCAGCTCTGCTGCTGTGAGGCATCCTTGCCTCCAAATGTAAATATAAATTGTATGAATACAACGAGACAAAACAAGTTTCTGTCTACCTTATTTATCTATCTATTGACCTTTCGAGCCGTAGCCGGCCCATAGGGCGTAGACCAAGATAATCCTTCTCTTATCTAAATTTTTGTTCTAGCAGTTTTCAATTCTTTTAAAGATATTTTATCAAATCTCGCCATTTGTCTTTGTTGTGTGCAAGCAGCTCTATCTCAGTGAGGGAGCCAATTCCTGCTCTTGCCTCTCTCATCAGTGTTCTTCTCAGTGTCTCTCAGGGTCTTCCTCTTACCTGTTGTTTCCCCACATGAGGGCTTGCTTTACTATTCGGTTATTATCTCTTCTCATCACATGTCCAACAAATGACATTGTCTTTTCTTTATTACTGAAGATATTAGTGGTTGATTGGCGATTTCTCTAATTTCCTCGTTTGTTTTGAATTTTTTCCACGCTATACCAAGTATTTTCTTTAGACATTTTTTTCGAATGCGTTCAACTTTGTTTCTATGTCTCTTGCTGTTTTCCAGCTTCCACACACATACTAACGGTTGATAGTACATTCAATTTGAATAGTCTAAGTTTTCTACCTTATTTAGGGCAACCAAAAAGGGAGTTTTCCTTTCCTTGAGCAGGTTGATGGACTCAATTGTTTGGGGCTCCAGGCCATGCATGATGTCAACAACAAGGATGGCAATGTCACAAAGGGACGTGCCCCGGACACGGAGATTGCTGTAAAAAACAAAAAAAAAAAAACAAATAAAGAAAACACATAAAACTTGTTCTATTAAAGTATGACAATGACATAGAAAGAGATGTTTTTTGTTGTTTTTTGCGCCAGCTTTGTATCTCTGGCGAAGTCCCGGTGGGGACTGAATTTTGCATGAATATCATGTTTCCACACCGGCAGCCATCTGCTTAGGTGTCCCTCGCCATTAAGGCAGACATTCTCCAACTTCAGAGATACCCTCATTTTTATCAGACAGTTTTAGCATTTTCAGTAGATCTTTTCGCATTAATCTTGCCCCGACAGCAGCCATTATTAGGCCTCTCTTTTCAATTTCCAACCAACAAGAGTTCTTTAACATTCACAGACTGCACATTGGATCCACTGTTTTTCCACCGGAGGGCAGGACATGGGAAATCAGGGACCAGTGGAGGGTAAAGCCACAAATAAACAACAGATTTAATTTTTAAAAGAAAAAAAAATTGCACTACATGAGGTGGGAATCGAACCTAGGACCTGCTTGTCTGGAAGCCAACACCTTACCTTAGACCAACCAGTCCTCCCAAACAAGGTGTCTTGAACCAGCTGTTATTTTCTAATTTTACAAATCATTCATTAAAGCTAATACCCAAACCGGGTGTCTTGAACCAGCTGTTAATTTCTCATTTTACAAATCATTCATTAAAGCTAATACCCAAACCGGGTGTCTTGAACCAGCTGTTATTTTCTAATTTTACAAATCATTCATTAAGCTAATACCCAAACCGGGTGTCTTGAACCAGCTGTTAATTTCTCATTTTACAAATCATTCATTAAAGCTAATACCCAAACCGGGTGTCTTGAACCAGCTGTTAATTTCTCATTTTACAAATCATTCATTAAAGCTAATACCCAAACCGGTGTGCAGATAAATTTAATGGAAAAAGTGAAACGATGCAAAAATGTAACAATCATGAATGTAATCTGGTATGATGGCATGACAAAATCCACGCCCTGACTCACAGACTCCCATATTCTGATGTGATTCCATCAATACTCTGACTCACAGTCTCCCATATTCTGAAGTGATTCCATCAACACTCTGACTCACATATTCTGATGTGATTTCATCAACACTCTGACTTACAGTCTCCCATATTCTGGTGTGATTCCACCAACACTCTGACTCACAGACTCCCATATTCTGATGTGATTCCACCCATGCTCTGACTCACAGATTCCCACATTAATATCCCTCCCCACACACTGTGACACCAGCAACATGCCCCCCCCCCCAGACACTACCTACACACACACACACCTGAAAGACTCGTGACCTGGTGTGTCAATGATCAGTAGACCCGGAAGCTTCAATTCTTGTTTCGTGAACTGAAAACAGACAAAGTTTGACTCAGTCAATGAAATGATGTCAATGATGATCTATGGAATCATTCACATAATTTGTGGGGACTAATGGAGACCAGACCATAACTGGCGGAGACCAATGAACATGCATGTAACCTATCAAAGATATACATCAACATGGATATAATTAACGAGGACCAAAGTTGAGCACGTAACTTATGGGAACAAACAAATACATACACATATTTACGGGAATAATGAAGACAAAGACACATAATTTATGGGGACCAAAGAACAGACGACACATAACTTGTGGGGACCAACAAAGACGAGACATGTAACTTATGGGAACAAACAAATACATACACATAATTTATGGGAATAAATGAAGACAAGACACATAATTTATGGGACCAAAGACAGACGACACATAACTTGTGGGGACCAACAAAGACGAGACATGTAACTTATGGGAACAAACAAATACATACACATAATTTACGGGAATAAATGAAGACAAAGACACATAATTTATGGGGACCAAAGACAGACGACACATACTTGTGGGGACCAACAAAGACGACATGTAACTTATGAAGACTAAAGAACATAAAACATGTAACTCATAAGGATCAATGAAGTCAAGACAAATAAGTCATGAAATCAGCAAAGATAAGTATATAAAATAAAGGGACTAATAAAGACTAACACAAAATGTATGGGAAATGATGAAAACAAGAGTGTAAGGCAAGACACATAATTTGTTAGTATAAGAGACAAAACTACCACATCACGTAGAGTAGGGAAGGAAAGGTAACAATATCAACAGGCCCTGACAAAATAGATGTGCTGATTTGATGGGTCAAAAGTTGATAATGATGGTTTTGAAGATAATGACAGTAATGATATGCTGAAGATGATGATAGTAGTGATGATGTCAAAATGTTTATGAATATATTGATGACAGTAATGATGGTGTTGAAGATATTGATTGTAGCAAAGATGATGGAGAAGATATTGATGACAATAAAGATGATGCCTAAGATATTGATAACAGTAATAATGATGATGAAGATGATAACAGTAATGATTACCTCTTTACACATCTTAGTCTTATCCAGAATGGCATCCTTGGGGACGTTTGTGGCACCGATCTGTTGAGTAATACCACCAGCTTCTCCATCCTGGACATTGGTTCTTCTCAACTGAAACAAACAGTGGCACCAAACATTGCTGAGATCACCCGACAACGATTCAGACTATCTTTTTAAACAAAGCACACAGCACTGTCTGGAGTGTTGTCACAACTACAACCATTTGACAACTCTAAAACTATTTACAGTCCATTGTTGTAATGTCAGGGTAAAGTCAGGCTATGGAAGACCTACAAATAATATCACAGTTGAAGGAATACATCTGTAGACAGTCCAGAGCTACAACTACCTGGGACATACTATAACCAGTGATGGAAAATGTAAAATTGAAATAAAGAAAAGAATAGGTATGGCAAAAAGTAATTTTAATGCCATGAAAAATATACTAACAACAAAACAAATAACAGCAGGGCTGAAACTAAGAATAGCAAAATGTTACATCTTCTGAATATTCCTGTATGGTGCAGAAACATGGACATTAGACATGAAAACAGAACAGAGAATTGAAGCTTTTGAAATGTGGATTTATAGAAGAATAGGCAGAATTGGATGGAAAGAAAGAAAACAAATGATGAAGTCTTAAAACAACTAAAAATAAAAAGAGAACTACTAAATACAATTAAGACAAGACAAATGAAATATTTAGGGCACGTTAAAAGACACAAAACCCTAATAAAAGTAATATTGGAAGGGAAAATACAAGGTAAAAGAGGCAGAGGCAGACCAAGACTAACATGGGCGAGTAACATCAAAAGATGGACAAGTCAATCTATGACAACCTGCACCACCAAAACAAGAAACAGAGTAGAAAGACGATGCATGGTAGCCAAAACTTCGTTGCAGAGATGGCACTCGATGATGATGATGTTGTAATGGGAAGGTCTATATCAAGAGCTTATAGAGTGTAATTTTCCATTGCCGACAAAAAACAGCTGATCAAAATGGGACTGACCAGTAGTTGCTTGTTTGTGTTCGCCTGATGACTAAATGAATGCACATCTTCATTCTATTTATCTATTGTCCTTTCGAGCCGAAGACGGCACATAGGGCAGAACCACACTCTCAAAAACAGAAACCTTGCGTGCCAGAAATGGCACATATTGCAGGGATCACTGCTTCTGTTTCCATAACAATACTTTTTACAATGACAGCTTGCCAAGCCATCGATCATCTTCGTCGCCTCTTACCACATGTCAGGAAGGTTACAGTGTAACTATTCTTAACTTCCCTCATAACGAGGCCCCAGCAACTTCTTCATTATCCACCTTAAAAAGGACGTTAAGTGGGTGTGTCTGTGTTGCAGTTGGCAGTATAACTCTGATATTTGTGCCTCATGGCCCAACACATCTGACTTTTTAATATTTTTTTTTGCACGGCATTTTTGAGTACTGGGTTGTCGTCCCTCTTTGACACCTACTCACTTGGCCAGACTAGACAGGTTAGTCAGTTACTGGAGGCACCACAGAGAGGTGGAGCAGGGTCTGGATGGTTCTGGTTTCATCAGCTGTGGGCCACTGACAACTTCCAGCAATTCTGCTGGGAGGCACCTTTGCCTCCTGAGCAGTAGTAATTGTAATGTCAGAATTCAAACGATGGCTGAAGAAGCCAGTAAATTAACATTTTTTTAAAAAAACCTTTTGAATATAGTGATAGTATCTAAGTAACAATGAATATAGTGATAGTATCTAAGTAACAATGAATATAGTGATAGTATCTAAGTAACAATGAATATAGTGATAGTATCTAAGTAACAATGAATATAGTGATAGTATCTAAGTAACAATGAATATAGTGATAGTATCTAAGTAACAATGAATATAGTGATAGTATCTAAGTAACAATGAATATAGTGATAGTATCTAAGTAACAATGAATATAGTGATAGTATCTAAGTAACAATGAATATAGTGATAGTATCTAAGTAACAATGAATATAGTGATAGTATCTAAGTAACAATGAATATAGTGATAGTATCTAAGTAACAATGAATATAGTGATAGTATCTAAGTAACAATGAATATAGTGATAGTATCTAAGTAACAATGAATATAGTGATAGTATCTAAGTAACAATGAATATAGTGATAGTATCTAAGTAACAATGAATATAGTGATAGTATCTAAGTAACAATACTAACAAATGGAGCAGTGATTTGAGTGATTTTGATCTGGATTTAGAAACTAAGTGAAGTCTCATGTTGGATGCTTGTAATCAATTGTTCTGAAAAAGGCCAAAGCAAAAAGATAACTAGTTTCCAATATTAGAAACAATCATCATTTTTTGGCCTTGTAATGAGAAGGGAACAGCTGGAATATATTGTGACAACTGGGAAAATTGAGGGACGAAGAGATAGAGGGAGAGAAGGCTTGGCAGAAGGTCACCAACAGAAATGATAAATAACTGTCAAGATTGAAAGTTGTGGAGAGACATGCTCACCTACACATGTAATCATGTGATCACCTACCATATGAATTGTGGATGACAAGAGATCAATTATTTGTATGCGATGTCAACAAAACCTTCAAGACTGCTTGAAAACATAATTGTATTCTTTTACAACATATGTAATATTAGTTCACTTTGACCTGATACTTATGTTGGTGAGTTGGCACTTATGGTCTAACTTTAAGTTTTCACTTTTTTTGGGCTGGTCATTTATCCCCCATTATTCAACCTACAAAACAGAACAGAAATTGAGGCTTTTGAAATGTGGATTTATAGAAGAATAGGTAGAATTGGATGGAAAGAAAAGAAAACAAACAAGGAAGTTTTAAAACAACTAAAAATGAAGAAAGAACTACTAAACACAATTAGAGCAAGACAAATGACATTTTTTGGTCATGTTAAAAGACACAACAGTCTAATAAAAGTAATATTAGAAGGGAAAATACAAGGTAAAAGAGGCAGAGGCAGACCAAGACTAACATGGACGAGTAACATCAAAAGATGGACAAGTCAGCCTATGGCAATCTGCACCATCAAAGCAAGAGAGAGTGGAATGGCGCTCCATGGTAGCCAACCTTTGATGCGGAGACGGCACTCAATGATGATGATGATTCATCCTACATGCTGTTATTGCTGAAATCTAATTCCTTGTTCAAACAATCTACAAATTCATCAATATGTTATGTGTTATATAACACACGTAGATTGATATTTAAAACTATGAGATCCGTGATAATTTTTGTCTCTGAAATCTCTTCCATTGATTTGATAACAAATCTTATGTACCGAAAGAGTTAACCACAAAAGTCTTCAAAATTTAAAATGACTTTTAAATAAGCTAACAAGGACAGAACATACCTTGTCCAAGATTTTGGTCTTTCCTGTGTCGACATGTCCCAAAACACAAACAACAGGAGCTCGAAGGTTTTCTATATTTTTCTCCTTGTTGGCAAGCTCGATCCGTTTCTGGTGAACACAAAGAAGATGAAATAAATCACACACGTTTACGTCATATAATGTAGATTCTCCTTTCTATTAGTTATTTCAGAAATAATGACTGCATAAGTCTGGTATAACCCAAGTTAATGTTCTACCACAAAGTCTGTCTTAAAATCCTGTTTCTGTTTTGGACCTCTTCATTTGAAATAGAGTCTAGATGGGGAAAAAAAAGGCAAACTCACTCTCTTCTTCTTCAGTGCTTCACCTGTGAGGCAGTCATGGATGCACTGTGTTACTACCTTATGACAAGCTGTGACAGCTGTTACTCTGGGCGCAAACGCCCTACTTGGCGTGATGGGGCACTTCACTTACTGTTATCTGACAGGGACCTAACGGCTCAGCGAGCAGGGGAGAGTAGAGCCATGAAGAATTCACGGGTTTGAAGAGGAAAAATAATTACCGCCAGTAGTGGGCACAGTTGGTTGGTTCAACCTTAAAGTAGTATTTAGTTCTATTTATAAAAATGTTGCACTGTGCATGAATGAAGATGTCTTGATCTAACTTTTGTTCGCCTGAAGTATTGTCTATTCCTGCAATGTCGTTTCCTGTATGAATGTTAGTCTTTTGTAAGTCTTGTAGTGGTCCATATAGTTTTGTCTGTAGTGTTGTATCTATGGGCAAATAGATTTTCCTCAGTCTACTATATTCAGTGCAGTCTTGAAGTATGTGTTCAGCAGTCTGGGGCACCTGTTCATGTGTACATGTAGTTGAAGTGCCGTTCTTGAATTTTGTATACGTTTGACTATGGAGTCGATTGTATCCTGTTCTGAGGCGTATAATGATAATTTGTTCACATGTATATGTAGATGAGGTGCCGTTCTTGAATGTTGTATACATGTGACTGTGGAGTCGGTTGTGTCCTGTTCTGAGGCGTATAATGATAACTTGTTCCCACAAGATTTTCTTGATAAAATTAATTCCCCTCATTCCTGAGATATATATTTTATTGGAGAGCTTCAAAATTGGGACACGACAGAAATGTGACTATTCTAGAATAGTTCATATTTATACCATTGATTTTTAGTCCAATAACGTTTATAATAATAAATATTTTAAAATGTGACTAAATAAACCCTTTCTTGTGTAGAATAATCATATTTTAACCACAAATATTTAACAATTTAACTTATAGCATTTCCTATCATCATTTTTAATGTACCATCGCAGAAATACAATCATGTCATGTTCCAGACCTGAACAAATTTACGAAGACAACTAAATATCATTTTTAAAAAAAAACAATCTATGTCGGATTTGAACCCGGGACCTCCTTTTCTAGAGACCAACATTTAACCTTTAAACCACACACACATACACACTGTCAACAACAATAGAATTCCAGAAATGCAACAATATTCACACAAATTGTTGCGGCCATGATTACTCACAAACACCTACCATAACCTTCTCCTTCCCTCTTTCTGCCGGCGTAAGGTCATCCTCAGATTCAGACTCTGATTCTTCAGTACTCTCTTCCTCCTCTTCTTCTTCTTCATCATCATCATCTTCCTCGTCATCACTGACCTCCTCTTCCTCTGGTTTGGGCTGGGCAGATTTTCCAGCCACTTCAACGGGTTTAGCTTTAGGCTTGACCTCTAACATTTGGGAGAAAAAAACATACGTTTATTTCTGCAAGAACTAATCGTGTACAACGTAGGGTCAACATTTATTTCTGCAAGAACTAATCATACAACGTAGGGCCAACATTTATTTCTGCAAGAACTAATCGTATACAACGTAGGGTCAACATTTATTTCTGCAAGAACTAATCGTATACAACGTAGGGTCAACATTTATTTCTGCAAGAACTAATCAAAAAACAACGTAGGGTCAACATTTATTTCTGCAAGAACTAATCAAAAAACAACGTAGGGTCAACATTTATTTCTGCAAGAACTAATCGTATACAACGTAGGGTCAACATTTATTTCTGCAAGAACTAATCGTATACAACGTAGGGTCAACATTTATTTCTGCAAGAACTAATCGTATACAACGTAGGGTCAACATTTATTTCTGCAAGAACTAATCGTATACAACGTAGGGTCAACATTTATTTCTGCAAGAACTAATCGTATACAACGTAGGGTCAACATTTATTTCTGCAAGAACTAATCGTATACAACGTAGGGTCAACATTTATTTCTGCAAGAACTAATCGTATACAACGTAGGGTCAACACTTATTTCTGCAAGAACTAATCGTATACAACGTAGGGTCAACACTTATTTCTGCAAGAACTAATCGTATACAACGTAGGGTCAACACTTATTTCTGCAAGAACTTTGATCTTCACACCACACTTTTTAAACTCAGCCAGTAGAAACACTTCATGGTAAAAGAATGCAGACGGATTCCTTATCACTTTGGCCATTTTTCAACAGTCTACAGCAAAACCAATGAACAGTACACAATTGCACATTGGTATGTGCGTATTACATCAGGTGTGATATCATCATGCCACCTATGTATGCCCACTTGGTGCACTTGGTGGCGGGTTTCATTTGAACACATCTTGTACAAGAACCAGTCTTTCAACACCGAACAAAAATGTACTAGTTTGTCTTATTAGTCATCCCTCTAGTACAATTTGGACTGCAATGGAGAAGAATGTGCCTTGAGTCATTCTACACCGTGAGTAAACACCCCCCCCCCCCCCAAATATATAACCATGGTCAGCTTTACTGCAGGCCAGCTGGGCTATAAAGATCTTACTAACAAAGTTAATGAGACCAACATTTGACACTGAACATCTGGAGTTTGTCTGGATGCTCTTGTGCTGCAGTCCTGTAGGATATGTTCTCAAGTTTGTCTGGATGCTCCTGTGTTGAGAGTGCTGCAGTCCTGTAGGATATGTTCTCAAGTTTGCCTGGATGCTCCTGTGTTGAGAGTGCTGCAGTTCTGTAGGATATGTTCTCAAGTTTGTCTGGATGCTCCTGTGCTGCAGTCCTGTAGGATATGTTCTCCAGTATGTCTGGATGCTTCGCCGTCACATGTTTCAACGTCATCAAGTCTTATCTTTTGTAGATATGCTCTGAGGCCACAGTGACCTGTTCTGAATATATTGGTTTGCTCAAGTCTGCTGAGCTTAAACTGTTGATACAAGCCTCTACCGCTTCTCCTGGCAGCCTCAAAAATTGTCAAATGATGTTGTAGAGTTTCTTGGATGTTCTCAGTACATCTTACTCTGCGTGTGCCAGTGACCCTTCTTCCATCTCCTCTTTTAATATTTGTTTTCTGTGGTATAGAATCTATTGACATTCTTTCCAGAATGGAGTTATTTATAGCTTGGAGACAAATAATAATAAATGAATATTATTATAGAGGGAAACTTCCGAGGCGATAATCAGCGAATCAATTCAGAGGAAGAGGTATGTTTACAGCACTCGGAAAAAATGACAAATAATCAACAACAGAAAAAAAAAACAAAGAACAAGATATATGGACCGAATCAGGATCGAACCCGTGCTCAGTGGCACAGCGCCTTGCCACGAAAAGCCAAACGCTAGGGAACACTGCCACTCAGCTATCTAATTTATATATTATTTATAGCTTCTTTGATTAAATTAAAAAACTGGATGAAAGACTTTAATGATTGAAGTTTAAATGATTAAATTCTAACATAGAATATAACAGGCTTCAAGAATTCTACATTAAGAAATCCAAACCTTCTTCTTCCTCTTCCTCGTCATCATCATCTTCCTCATCCTCATCTTCTTCCTCACTTTCAGCATCCCAAGCATCTTTGACCTCATCAGTTGTTGTCTCCATAGCCTCCTCCTCATCTTTCACCTCTACCTCGACCACAATGTCCTCTTTTTGCTCCTTTTCATTTATGGGCTCGGACAGAGGGGGTTCGTCTTCCGTCGGTGACACAGGGGTGGTTGGAGATGGTGACTTCTCCGGCACATCACCACTGCCGTGAACTAAAAAATAAATGAAAAGATCATGTTAGTGTCATCACCACTGTGTGTGCTATGAAGAGGATTTTAAGCCTGAATCGTAACACATAATGTGCCATGAAGGGCTGTAACACATTGCGTATGAAAACTATACTACATGCTACAAAGGAGTTTTAATATGTTGTCTATAATAACTATAGCATGTACTACAAAGGGGTTTTAATATGTTATCTATAAGAACTATAGCATGTACTACGAAGGGGTTTTAATATGTTATTTATAATAACTATAGCATGTGCTATGAAGGGGTTTTAATATGTTATCTATAATAACTATAGCATGTGCTATGAAGGGGTTTTAATATGTTGTCCATAAGAACTATAGCATGTACTACAAAGGGGTTTTAATATGTTATCTATAAGAACTATAGCATGTACTACGAAGGGGTTTTAATATGTTATCTATAAGAACTATAGCATGTACTACGAAGGGGTTTTAATGTTATTTATAACTATAGCATGTACTACAAAGGGGTTTTAATATGTTATTTATAAAAACTATAGCATGTACTACGAAGGGGTTTTAATATGTTATCTATAAGAACTATAGCATGTACTATAAAGGGTTTTAATATGTTATCTATAAGAACTATAGCATGTACTATAAAGGGGTTTTAATATGCTGTCTATAAGAACTATAGCATGTACTACAAAGGGGTTTTAATATGCTGTCTATAAGAACTATAGCATGTACTACAAAGGGTTTAATATGCTGTCTATAAGAACTATAGCACGTGCTACAAAGGGGTTTAAATGAAGCTGGTTAAAGACCTACATGTACTATAAAGGGTGAGACAATTCAGCCGGTGTGAGAGCAGTAAACTGCGACAAGCCAAGTTAAAGACATATTACTTGTGTATTAGCTCATTTTCTGCATTCATATCATAAATGTTCCTCCTTGTCATTCCTTTTAAAAAAAGTCAAGCTGGACATAGATGACAAAGAGGAAGACCAAAATATTCTTGGAGAAAACAGATGGAAGCAGAGATGAAGATGATGGGGAAATACGTGGAATGATCTTAAAAGAATGACAAGAAACAGAACGACTTGAGGAGTGTTTGTTGAAGATCTATGCTCCACAGGGAGTTGAAAGGTAGAAGAAGAAGATGACATATTTTTGAAAACTTTCTAAACTATGTCTTATTCCTCTGAGCTAGATATTGCATTACTACTTATAACCTACTTTCATTCGTTGATGGAGCTGTGGGAAAAATTATGGAGGTCAACACCTCACATCAGCAGAGCTGGAAGTTGTCAGTGACCCACAGTTGATGACTTGCACCAGGATCGGTGAACCAGAACCACAAAGACCCTGCTCCACCTCTCTGTGGTGCTCTCACTAACAGACTTACCTGTCTTGTCTGGCCATGTGAGTAGGAATCAAAGAGGGAAGATAACCAGTACTAAAAAATCTCATGCTGAAGTCGGATGTGTTGAGCCGAAAGGTGCAAATATCACAATTATCCTGTAAACCACAAAACAACGCAGACACACCCACTTAACACCCCTTTAAGGCCGGAAGCTAAAGCGGTGTGCTCCTTTAGTCATTGGGCGAACGCAAGCAAGCTAAAGGCTAAATAAATCTCAGGCAAACTGTGATCCACTATTTGGTAATGTCAGAGCTAGAGAAGGCTCCACTATATATAACCATCATTAGCAGTCCCCGGACCAGGTAATTTCGATGTTGGCACCTAACATGAAGGTCCTGCCCGAGCCATAATCCCACAACAGATGGTTCGAATTTTTCTCTTCGAATCCGTGGCTTCTTTACGGCTTTACTGATGTCCAGATAATGAGACCCAATGTCTTGTCATCTTTTTATAAGAGCAAAAAACAGGAAATCCCATGTGCACTCTGCACATGCCAAAAACCTTGACAGTTAAATATAAGTAGTACAAAATGGCTGCTGTGCAGGTAATTAAGAATATGTACATGCTGAAGACAGGAGTATTGGGACAACATCAGCAAATATTGCAGCTTTGACATCAACCTGAGATACAATGCACCCCACACCCACTAACAGATGAAGGGTGAAGAGGCGCACAAACCTATGCTGGTTGAGATACTCTTGGCTATGACATCACAATTTCCTTCCAATCTTAAAAATTGTTGTTTACGTCCGCTAGCTTTACATGTCTAGTGAAGTTCAAAGGGACTGAATTTTGCATGAATATAACTTTTTCTATATTAACCTCCGATGTTAGATGTACAACAGAGGTGAGGTGGTAGATGTGCAATAGAGGTAAAATGGCAGATGTACAACAGAGGTGAGATGATAGATATACAATAGAGGTAAAATGGTAGATGTACAACAGAGGTGGGGAGCCGCGATAGCTCAGTGGTTAGTGAACTGGACTACCACGGACAAGGGGTAGGGTTCGATCCCAACCGACGGCTTCCGGGTTCACCCAGCCTGAAATGGGTACCGGATTTTTTTCTGGGAAAGTAAAGCAGCACTGGCGTAATACTGACCACATTACCCCAAAAATCATGTGCTGAAGGTCTGTAAAATATAGGGTCACTAACACCATATTTCCTTATACGTCACTTGGCGTGACGGGGGTACTTTACTTTACTTACAACAGAGGTGAGATGGTTGATGTACAACAGAGGTGAGATGGTAGATGTACAACAGAGGTGAGATGGTAGATGTACAACAGAGGTGAGATGGTAGATGTACAACAGAGGTGAGATGGTAGATGTACAACAGAGGTGAGTTGCAGAATCATCATCATCAAGTACTGGGCCTGCTGCGTAGGTGATCATGTCTCTCCACAACTTTCGATCTCGACAGTTATTTATCATTTCTGTTGTTCACCTTCTGACAAGCCATTCTCTTAAGCTGTCTGGTATTTTTTCTCTTTGCTTCCCTCTACCTCTTCGTCCCTCAATTTTCCCAGTTGTTACAATATATTCCAGCTGTTCTCTTCTCATTACATGGCCAAAAAATTATGATTGTTTCTTCCTAATATTAGTTGCAGGATGGCTCAGGCAAAAAACGCTTTTACAAAAAAATGAGGAAAATACTGTGCAATCTATTTTTGACAATAGAAACAAGAAAAAGAGTTCTTCTGACACTCACCTGCAGCTTTCTTTTTCTTTGTGTACACAGGTCTTTTCTTGGGGACCTCCTCCTTGCTGGGTAGTTCAGCACCTGAGAACAACAAAAAGATCAACATGATTGCACAGACAACAGATAGATCAACGTGATTGTACAGACAACAGATGGATCAACATGATTGCACAGACAACAGATAGATCAACATAATGATTGCAAAGACAACAAACAGATAATGTGATGATATTGCACAGATAACAAACAGATCAACGTGATTCACATCTGGGCGTTTGCTCTTTAGAACATTAGTTTTATGCAGCTGTGACATCAAATATGGAATTCCCACCCACGAAACCTGACCTGAATGTTTGCTCTTTTGAACATTAGTTTTATGCAGCTGTGACCTCAAATATGGAATTCCCGCCCACGAAATCTGACCTGAATGTTTGCTCTTTAGAACATTAGTTTTATGCAGCTGTGACCTCAAATAAGGAATTCCCGCCCACGAAACCTGACCTGAATGTTTGCTCTTTAGAACATTAGTTTTATGCAGCTGTGACATCAAATATGGAATTCCCGCCCACGAAACCTGACCTGAATGTTTGTCTAGGCTGCTACTACCAGAAAAATTACACCTGGACTATAGTCCATATATTACAATTTATATTTATATTATATTTATTTATATTACAATTCACTTAATTCACTACAATTAAACTCTCATATTAATATTTTGAATCTAGATTTTTTTAGACAGCAGTAAAGTTTAATCATTTCTGCAAGTGAAAGTGAAAGTCATCATTTTTTTTGCTGCTCCAATTTTGTTAAGCAGTGATCTCTGCAATATGTGCCATTTTGGCACGCAAGGTTTCTGTTTTTGAGATTGTGGTTCTGCCCTATGTGCCGTCTTCGGCTCGAAAGGACAATAGATAAATAGATAGAGAATTTTGTTAAACCGGTATCTGGAAAAGTTATGTTTTTGTGCTTGCTGTGCCGTTGTGTTCGTAAGTGACATCAAAAATACCTTGCGAATCACAGCATTTAATCTCTCATGTTAACATTCTGAATCTATATTTGTTTATACAATACAATTTAATAATTCTGTAGTTAAAGTGAAAATTATAATTTTTTGACAGCTTCAATTTTGTTAAATTTACATTTGACATTGAAACATAACTTTGTTCACACGCGTGTCAGTAAAAGTGACAGTCATCAACACTGGGCTATTAGGTAGCCATGGTTATTTTAGCAAATTTGTGAGATGAACTGAAACAACGAACACAGCTACGTCGACGGCATTATATAAACAATAATTGTTTTTATGGCAAGGCGGATGCAAGATCAGTACTCCAGGCACTACAATCCAGAAAATTACCACATCTGCAGACCTTATTGACTGAACTCTGCAAGCACCACAGGGTTGCCCTGCAGTGGATCCATCTCACTGTGGAATACCAGGAAATGAGAAAGCAGATCAGTTGGCAAAGGAAGGTTCAACAGGCACACAACTAGATACACCAGTTACATACCATCATAAGAAACAGATAATCAAATCAATCAGAGGACCACAATCCCCAAATCAGGATGCCTTTCATAATATGAATAGATATGAACAAGTTATCATTATACGCCTAAGAACAGGACACAATCAACTCCATAGTCACATGTATACAAAATTCAAGATCGGCACATCAACTACTTGTACATGTGGACAGGCACCTCAGACTGCTGAACACATACTTCAAGACTGCACTGAATATAGTAGACTGAGGAAAATCCATTGGCCCATAGATACAACACTACAGACAAAACTATATGGGCCACTGCAAGAATTACAAAAGACAGTAAAATTCATACAGGAAACGACATTGCTGATATAAACAATACTTCGAGCGAACGAAAGATAGATAGATAGATGGCAAGGCGGGGGTTCTGAATGTAGGTTCTCTCTCTCTCTGCAATCAGGACTCAATCAGAGTAGGATTCCAGACTCTCACATGAAGGCAGCTGTCTGTTTACCATCTATTAGGGCACAATGGCAATGACTGGTGGTGTCTTGGTCTGCCATGTCCAATCAGAGACAAAATATGATAACTTAAAAAAACACACAAAGTGAAAATTCTTTTACCGATGTTAGTAACCAGCTTTCGATTTGACAATGGCACAAACAGATGATCGTTCGTTCGTTCGCTTTCGTCAGCTTTGACCTCTGACGAAGTCCCACCCACTCAATTTTTGTGGGACTGAATTTTGCGTGTAAAGTCTGTTTTATCCCATTACAGGATGCCCCTCGCCATGCAGGCAGATTTACTCCGACTTCAGAGGTACTAATTTTTAGGTAATTAGTAAAACCCAGGTGTCCTCGCCAGGGTACGAACCCCGGCTGTTGCCGTGGTAAGCCAACCGCCTATCGATTGCGCTAACCAGACACCCGCACAAACAGATGAAGAAACTACTCTAATGGTAGGATCTAAACAAACCTAAAAAAATTATATAGCCTCTGATGTCTTGAGAGGTGGTTGGTAGGAAGCAATCATATTTTTCATTAGTTAAAAAGCCCCATAATGCCATATGGTGGGAATGTGGTGTTAGTGCCCATATTTGACCTTTGATGCGCGATATTTGGGGTAATGTGTTATTATTACGCAGTACTGCTTTACTTTCTCAGGAAAAAAAATCTGGTACCCATTTAAGGCTGGGTGAACCTAAATGTGTCATTATTACGCAATACTGCTTTACTTTCTCATAAAAAATAATCTGGTACCCATTTAAGGCTGGGTGAACCTGGAAGCAGTTGATCAGGATCGAACCCAGCCGCTTATCCTTAGTAGTCCAGTTGACTAACCACTGAGTTATTGTGGATCACTGATTTGTCAGCAGTTTTTAAAAATATAATTGGTATCAGAAGCATCTCTTGGCTTGTTTTAGTATTGCTATTATCATCAGCTTTACAGCATCTCTTGGCTTGTTTTAGTATTGCTATTATCATCAGCTTTACAGCATCTCTTGGCTTGTTTTAGTATTGCTATTATCATCAGCTTTACAGCATCTCTTCGCATCTTGATGCTTTTACTTCTTTATTAGTATCAGAAGCTGGATGCTGAGCAGCTTCTCTCATGACTGTGCCAACGTTGGACAGTTATGGTTCTTCTCCCTGCCTTGCCAGGTGTATGGGGAATTTGATCGTAATGACTGCACTTTCCATGACCACAGCACACTTTTGGCTGGTAGCACAGCAGAGACCTTTACTTCCCAGAAAAATCTCTGGTACCCATTTTTAGATACTGGGTGAACCACAGAGCTTTGTTGATCTAAAAAATGCTGCCACTTCTGGGAATTGAACAAGGATTCTTCTGATCAGGAAATGAGCAAACTAACCACTCTGTCACCAAGGTTCCAATACTGGGTAAACGTATCAATAAAAAGAAAAGCCATCAAACCACAGACTCCCCTGTCTCCAATCACTATTGGATAGACAGATCAATAAAAAGAAAATCCATAGACTCACCAGCCTCCAATATTGGATAGACAGGTCAATAAAAAGAAAATCCATAGACTCATCAGCCTCTAATATTGGATAGACAGATCAATCAAAATATAAAGCCATCAAACCATGGACTCACCAGCCTCTGATATTAGATAAACAAATCAATAAAAAAAATAAAGCCATCAAACCATGGACTCACCAGCCTCTGATATTAGATAAACAAATCAATAAAAAAAATAAAGCCATCAAACCATGGACTCACCAGCCTCTGATATTAGATAAACAAATCAATAAAAAATAAAGCCATCAAACCATGGACTCACCAGCCTCCTTCATGGCCTCCAGCATCTGCTCCAGCTTCCTCTTGTCCTGTTTCTGTTTCTCTGTCAGGAACTTTCCTTCCTTCTTCAGTCTTTCCTCACGTTCTTTCTTCTTCATTTTCTTCTTCAACTTTCTCTCCTCCTCCAAACGTTTCTGTTGAATCAACAAACAAAAAAAGAATTAATTTTTAATCTCTGGAACCAACTGTGATGTGAAGGTTATCTCAAATACAAGGTTGTATTTCATTTATCATTGTGGACATGCAGCAATTATGAAGAAAAGTTGAGCCCAGAAAATTTCACTCAAACTGTAAAATGTGATACCTTATGGAAATAGTTGAAATCTACGACACCATATACAAAAAGTAATGTTTATTAGGAAACGTTTGTGTGTGCGTGTGTGGGGGGGGGGGGGGGGGGGGGGGGGGGAGAGAGATAATTTGGTAGTAAAAGCTCGTAAATAAAAAAGATTAAAGATTGGCAGGTCGAAGAGTTGCTTCTGGGATGCAATATAACAGATAAAATGGTTTGGCCACGTGACAAGGCAGAAAGATCAAAACACAACACAACGAGCTTTCACGTTGTGAGAACACCAGACCCAAGGGTCGACCACGAAAAAGATGGATCGATGGAATATTAGAAGCACTAGGAAACATAACAGCAGCATAGGCAAACAGAAGAGCAAAAGACCGCAAATTATATCTCCCCTTGGCGCTGAAAGGCAAATGAGGAAGGAAAGAAGAAGAAGCAGAACATTAAAATTTTAATCACAAAAGTTTTTTTAATTTGAAGATACAGCTACTTCTAATAACTTTGAATGTTGAACAGAAATGTGTGTGTTCTGACGTCATGGAAAGGTAGAAATGAACAAAACAATAAAAACAGCAAAAATTATATGGGGTGGGGGTGTGTGTGTGTATTCTGACGTCATGGAAAGGTAGAAATGAACAAAACAATAAAAACAGCAAAAATTATATGGGGGTGGGGGTGTGTGTGTGTTCTGACGTCATGGAAAGGTAGAAATGGACAAAACAATAAAAACAGCAAAAATTATATGGGGTGGGGGTGTGTGTGTGTTCTGACGTCATGGAAAGGTAGAAATGAACAAAACAATAAAAACAGCAAAAATTATATGGGGGTGGGGGTGTGTGTGTGTTCTGACGTCATGGAAAGGTAGAAATGAACAAAACAATAAAAACAGCAAAAATTATATGGGGGTGGGGGTGTGTGTGTGTTCTGACGTCATGGAAAGGTAGAAATGAACAAAACAATAAAAACAGCAAAAATTATATGGGGTGGGGGTGTGTGTGTGTGTTCTGACGTCATGGAAAGGTAGAAATGAACAAAACAATAAAAACAGCAAAAATTATATGGGGGTGGGGGTGTGTGTGTGTTCTGACGTCATGGAAAGGTAGAAATGAACAAAACAATAAAAACAGCAAAAATTATATGGGGGTGGGGGTGTGTGTGTGTTCTGACGTCATGGAAAGGTAGAAATGAACAAAACAATAAAAACAGCAAAAATTATATGGGGGTGGGGGTGTGTGTGTGTTCTGACGTCATGGAAAGGTAGAAATGAACAAAACAATAAAAACAGCAAAAATTATATGGGGTGGGGGTGTGTGTGTGTTCTGACGTCATGGAAAGGTAGAAATGAACAAAACAATAAAAATTATATGGGGTGGGGGTGTGTGTGTGTTATAACGTCATGGAAAGGTAGAAATGAACAAAACAATAAAAACAGCAAAATTATATGGGGGTTCGGGTGTGTGTGACTGTGTTTTTACTCCTGACAACACCAAAAGGTGAATGAAGTGTTTATAGCCTCTCATTCACCAGGTGCAGTGGTTGCTGATTGACAAGATCCTCTCTGTGATTCTGGTTGGCCTCAGTTTGATACCACTGCAACAAAAGATAGTTCCTCCCATTGGTGCAAAGTTGGTCTTGGGTGTGACCAAGTTTCTGGTGATATAACTAGGCAGGGAGGAGGTTAGCCCTTATAGATGCTGGACCAAAGCCCACGCCATGGACCTCATCCACTCACCCTCACTCTCTCTTGAGTGAGTGTCCTTATCTTCTGTCTTAATGCTCCTCAATAGGAACCCTGTGGACAGGGTAGAGATTGCAATTCCTAAATCACTTTGAGACCACTTACAGGCACACACACACCCACAGGGTAGAGATTGCAATTCCTAAATCACTTTGAGGCCGATAACAGGTGTGTGCGCATGTACACACACACACACACATACACAGAGAGAGAGAGAGAGAGAGAGATGAGAAGACCAGCATCTCTTCATAAAAGTGTTCCTTGCTGCAGTTTCCTCATATTTCAAGTCCGGCTTGCTGCAGTTTCCTCATATTTCAAGTCCGGCTTGCTGCAGTTTCCTCCTATTTCAAGTCTGGCTTGCTGCAGTTTCCTCATATTTCAAGTCTGGCTTGCTGCAGTTTCCTCATATTTCAAGTCCAGCTTGCTGCAGGAGCTACTGAGTTTAGTGCTCTGTATACTATGTGAGCTGTGTTTATCATCCAGATCGTGTTTCAATGTTCCAATTGCTTATGATGAACGATGATATCGTATGACAATGTACAGTTCAGCTACGATCACTTTTGGTGCCGCTTGGCCTTATGTCTTTTGGTGTGTACTGTCACGGCTATGATGGGGACTGCAGCTGCCTTTCTTTGTCTGGATCCTTCAATGAGGTGAGTTTTAATTTGGATGATTCCACTGGCATGGGCGGTTGAGCAATTATGGATTTTAATTCATTTGCAGTGATACCAGAGCCTTGAATTAACCATAACCATCATGATCTACTTCCAGAAGGCTCGAGGTATATCACAGAGACACAACTGGTCCAGGATGGTATGTTCCTCTGTCATTACAAATGGTCTACCTATGATACCCATGAAAAGAACGGAGCACGTGCCAGTAGACAGTAGGTGGTGGGGAACGGTCCGATGTGAATCCTGCCTGACTCTGCTGCCTGGAGGGATGAACACATGGATGGCTGTTGGGTCAGCAAAGCCACAGTGTGCCATGGAGGGAAGTTGTGAGATAATGAAGTGGATGCCAATTTCATCCTGGGATGGAAAGATAGTTCAGACTCTCCAGATTGACAATGCTAGAAATACCTGCAGATATCATTACATGGCACTGGGCTAAAGGGCACCAGCTCACAGGCTTCTGGATTAACAACAACATCCAGAACAAGCAACTGAGAAAACTGTGAGATTTCTCAGAAGTGTAGTTCATGATGACATTTCTATGATTCTAGGAAACATTTTCTCAGAGTTTCTCCATTTGAAACCTATGCTGTTTCTGATGATGGTTTATCGCCTGGAATTCCCATAAACAGACCAAAAAAATTACCATTATATTTCTAATAGATGTAAAAGCAGTTCTAAAAACCAAAACATGCCAAGTTATGAAACTGAAAATCAGTTTTGGCCTGATAAAACCAAATGCTAATCATGTGCTTCTTCAATGGAACCCAGACCAGTCAAAATCCTGGACAATTAGAGCGCTAAACAAAATACTAAATCTGTGCGCAGAATCAAATTACTTAATATTTGAAATATTTTTTGTTACTTAATATTTGAAATATTTTTTGTTACTTAATATTTGAAATATTTTTTTTACTTTATATTTGAAATATTTTTTGTTTACTTAAAATATTTGAAATATTTTTTTTTTACTTAATATTTGAAATTTTTGCTACTTTATATTTGAAATACTTCTTCCTTACTAAAGTACTGATTTACTAAATAATCAGTTAAACACAAAATGTGACAAGCTCTTTCATATTTCCACCAATACCTGTTCTTCATATCTGCGGATCCTCTCCTCCTCCAATTGGTTCTGTCTCTCCATCTCCTCTTTGGCCTTCAGCTCTTCCTCCTGAATTTTCTTCAAGTGTTCTTTCAGCAGGGCAAGCTGTCAAAAAAAATGAGAAATGCCTTTACAAAAAATAACCAGTAGATGAATGGAAAATCAAAATAAAATATATAAAAATATACATTTAAAATAAATTCAGTAATTATATGAAAACAAAAGTCAACAAGTTTATGAAAACATAAACTGAAAAAATGTCTGAAAATGTGATGAAGGGTGCTCGAGTGTTTGTATGCCATATATCTATTAACTTTATCTGGACCACTAACCAACACATCGGTTCGCTATTTGAATCCAGCTATCAGACCAAAAACAAACACATCGGCTCTGATGGGGTACAAATGAATATTTTAAAGTAAAGTAACCATTCTGTATTTATGTTCACCAATACTTGTATCCAATACCTAGAATATTTCAATCACCTCATGAGTTGATTACCCTGGTGCTTGCTGTGTTCATTTGCTTGGATTACTAGTTTAATTGTCGATGTAAATGTGAGTTTTGTTTCTGCCAAATAGTGGCCCCGCCAGCAATACTATTTCTTATGCCTAATTTCATTATTTATGGACATAAATGCAGCAAGTCAAGTGTATCTTTAGGATCTTTGGATTAGCTTGCGTAAAATTTGAGAGAATGGATAGCAACACACTTCCGGTCATGGAAAATAGAGGTATGTGAAATATGATATTTTGAATTCCGGTCATGGAAAATAGAGGTATGTGAAATATGATATTTTGAATTCCGGTCATGGAAAATAGAGGTATGTGAAATATGATATTTTGAATTCCAGTCATGGAAAATAGAGGTATTTGAAATATGATACTTTGAATTGAAAATTATCTGCCTTTGAATATTTTATAAAATTTATAACAAATAAAATATTTTTTTCTTCAGATATCAGCAATATATTGCTATTTTCTTTGTCTTCAACCATTTACCTTTCCAGTGATGTATAAGGTGTACCACATTTAATTGTCTGGAGAAAGTTAACAAGTTCCTATATTACTTGTGTTTCATTAAGTTTAACAAGGCTTCTTTAGTCAATTAACAAAAGTTATAACTTTGAGAGGTGCAGGCAGGGACAACTAGGAGGAAATACTTCACATTCACGCTGCGATTTCTAACTGATGCTGACAGGGTATGTACTGATTCGTTCATGAAATAGACAGGGTATGTACTCATTCATTCATGAAATAGAGAGGGTATGCACTCATTCATTCATGAAAAAGACAGGGTATGCACTCATTCATTCATGAAACAAACAGGGTATGTACTCATTCATTCATGAAAAAGACAGGGTATGTACTGATTCGTTCATGAAAAAGACAGGGTATGCACTCATTCATTCATGAAATAGAGAGGGTATGCACTCATTCATTCATGAAAAAGACAGGGTATGTACTGATTCGTTCATGAAATAGACAGGGTATGTACTCATTCATTCATGAAATAGAGAGGGTATGCACTCATTCATTCATGAAAAAGACAGGGTATGTACTGATTCGTTCATGAAATAGACAGGGTATGTACTCATTCATTCATGAAATAGAGAGGGTATGCACTCATTCATTCATGAAAAAGAGAGGGTATGCACTCATTCATTCATGAAACAAACAGGGTATGTACTCATTCATTCATGAAATAGAGAGGGTATGCACCCACTCATTCATGAAATAGAGAGGGTATGTACTCATTCATTCATGAAAACGACAGGGTATGCACTCATTCGTTCATGAAAAAGACAGGGTATGCACTCATTCATGAAATAGAGAGGGTATGCACTCATTCATTCATGAAACAAACAGGGTATGCACTCACTCATTCATGAAATAGAGGGTATGCACTCATTCATACATGAAATAGAGAGGGTATGCACTCATTCATGAAATAGACAGGGCATGCACTCATTCATTCGTTTGCATTCACCAGATGACTAAAGGATCACACCTCTTCACCATCCGCACTTAAAAGGACATGAAATGTCTGCATTATGGTGTGCAGTATAACTGTGATATATGCGCCTTTCAATCCAACACATCTGACTTCAGTACTGGTATGTACTCAAAAGAGACGATAAATCAAGATATGAGTTGTCATGCGCTGGAATCTGAACAGAAGAAGAAGGATTGGCAGGCCAAGGACAGCAGGGCGCAAGACAGTTCATGCAAGAATATTCAACCTGTGGGTAAGAACATAGCGAATGATGACCACAGAATAAGAACTTTTGTTGCTACCCTCCTAGGATTGTATAGTTGGGTCATGAGTGCAGGAGAAGATGATGAACTTTTGTTGTTGCCCTCGTAGGATTGTTTAGTTGAATCATGAGTGAGGAGAAGAACGATTGGCAGGCCAAGGACAGCAAGACAGTTCATGCAAGAATATTCAACCTGTGGGTAAGAACATAGCGAATGATGACCACAGAATGAGAACTTTTGTTGCTACCCTCCTAGGATTGTATAGTTGGGTCATGAGTGAAGGAGAAGATGATGAACTTTTGTTGTTGCCCTCGTAGGATTGTTTAGTTGAATCATGAGTGAGGAGAAGATAGAGAACTTTCCAATTGACGGTTTAACAAAGCTACTTTAGTATCTCCCAGATTATGACATCACAACAGAATATACCTTTTTATTTGGCTTGGCCTTTTCTTCTTTCTCTACTTTCTCTCCTTTCTTCTTCTTTTTCTTTTTTCCCTCCTTCCCATCATCTGTAAAAGAATATATTTGAACAACATATTAACTAACATACACATATACACAAAACACTTTGTTTCTAATTTTCCATCAATCCATTTTTTGTTCTTTTGTTGGCCTCTCCTGCTGTTAAGTTTCCTAGTGTTTCTAATATTCCATCAATCCATCTTTTGCTCTTCTGTTGACCTCTCTTGCTGTTATGTTTTCTAGTGTTTCTAATATTCCATCAATCCATCTTTTGCTCTTCTGTTGACCTCTCCTGCTGTTATGTTTTCTAGTGTTTCTAATATTCCATCAATCCATCTTTTGCTCTTCTGTTGACCTCTCCTGCTGTTATGTTTTCTAGTGTTTCTAATATTCCATCAATCCATCTTTTGCTCTTCTGTTGGCCTCTCCTGCTGTTATGTTTCCTAGTGTTTCTAATATTCCATCAATCCATCTTTTGCTCTTCTGTTGGCCTCTCCTGCTGTTATGTTTCCTAGTGTTTCTAATATTCCATCAATCCATCTTTTGCTCTTCTGTTGGCCTCTCCTGCTGTTATGTTTCCTAGTGTTTCTAATATTCTATCAATCCATCTTTTGCTCTTCTGTTGACCTCTCCTGCTGTTATGTTTTCTAGTGTTTCTAATATTCCATCAATCCATCTTTTGCTCTTCTGTTGGCATCTCCTGCTGTTATGTTTCCTAGTGTTTCTAATATTCCATCAATCCATCTTTTGCTCTTCTGTTGGCCTCTCCTGCT
Organism: Megaustenia siamemsis; assembly: GCA_032433765.1. Classification (NCBI taxonomy): domain Eukaryota; kingdom Metazoa; phylum Mollusca; class Gastropoda; order Stylommatophora; family Ariophantidae; genus Megaustenia; species Megaustenia siamemsis. The sequence goes on from JAVIAB010000102.1 coordinate 37,849,138, forward strand.
GTTAAGTTTCCTAGTATTTCTAATATTCCATCAATCCATCTTTTGTTCTTCTGTTGACCTCTCCTGCTGTTATGTTTCCTAGTGTTTCTAATATTCCATCAATCCATCTTTTACTCTTCTGTGGCCTCTCCTGCTGTTATGTTTCCTAGTGTTTCTAATATTCCATCAATCCATCTTTTGCTATTCTGTTGGCCTCTCCTGCTGTTATGTTTTCTAGTGTTTCTAATATTCCATCAATCCATCTTTTGCTCTTCTGTTGGCCTCTCCTGCTGTTAAGTTTCCTAGTGTTTCTAATATTCCATCAATCCATCTTTTGCTCTTCTGTTGGCCTCTCCTGCTGTTAAGTTTCCTAGTGTTTCTAATATTCCATCAATCCATCTTTTGCTCTTCTGTTGACCTCTCTTGCTGTTATGTTTTCTAGTGTTTCTAATATTCCATCAATCCATCTTTTGCTCTTCTGTTGACCTCTCCTGCTGTTATGTTTTCTAGTGTTTCTAATATTCCATCAATCCATCTTTTGCTCTTCTGTTGGCCTCTCCTGCTGTTATGTTTCCTAGTGTTTCTAATATTCCATCAATCCATCTTTTGCTCTTCTGTTGGCCTCTCCTACTGTTATGTTTCCTAGTGTTTCTAATATTCCATCAATCCATCTTTTGCTCTTCTGTTGGCCTCTCCTGCTGTTATGTTTCCTAGTGTTTCTAATATTCCATCAATCCATCTTTTGCTCTTCTGTTGGCCTCTCCTACTGTTATGTTTCCTAGTGTTTCTAATATTCCATCAATCCATCTTTTGCTCTTCTGTTGACCTCTCCTGCTGTTATGTTTTCTAGTGTTTCTAATATTCCATCAATCCATCTTTTGCTCTTCTGTTGACCTCTCCTGCTGTTATGTTTTCTAGTGTTTCTAATATTCCATCAATCCAACTTTTGCTATTCTGTTGGCCTCTCCTGCTGTTATGTTTCCTAGTGTTTCTAATATTCCATCAATCCATCTTTTGCTCTTCTGTTGGCCTCTCCTGCTGTTATGTTTCCTAGTGTTTCTAATATTCCATCAATCCATCTTTTGCTCTTCTGTTGGCCTCTCCTGCTGTTATGTTTCCTAGTGTTTCTAATATTCCATCAATCCATCTTTTGCTCTTCTGTTGGCCTCTCCTGCTGTTAAGTTTCCTAGTGTTTCTAATATTCCATCAATCCATCTTTTGCTCTTCTGTTGGCCTCTCCTGCTGTTAAGTTTCCTAGTATTTCTAATATTCCATCAATCCATCTTTTGTTCTTCTGTTGACCTCTCCTGCTGTTATGTTTCCTAGTGTTTCTAATATTCCATCAATCCATCTTTTACTCTTCTGTTGGCCTCTCCTGCTGTTATGTTTCCTAGTGTTTCTAATATTCCATCAATCCATCTTTTGCTATTCTGTTGGCCTCTCCTGCTGTTATGTTTTCTAGTGTTTCTAATATTCCATCAATCCATCTTTTGCTCTTCTGTTGGCCTCTCCTGCTGTTAAGTTTCCTAGTGTTTCTAATATTCCATCAATCCATCTTTTGCTCTTCTGTTGGCCTCTCCTGCTGTTAAGTTTCCTAGTGTTTCTAATATTCCATCAATCCATCTTTTGCTCTTCTGTTGACCTCTCTTGCTGTTATGTTTTCTAGTGTTTCTAATATTCCATCAATCCATCTTTTGCTCTTCTGTTGACCTCTCCTGCTGTTATGTTTTCTAGTGTTTCTAATATTCCATCAATCCATCTTTTGCTCTTCTGTTGACCTCTCCTGCTGTTATGTTTTCTAGTGTTTCTAATATTCCATCAATCCATCTTTTGCTCTTCTGTTGGCCTCTCCTGCTGTTATGTTTCCTAGTGTTTCTAATATTCCATCAATCCATCTTTTGCTCTTCTGTTGGCCTCTCCTACTGTTACTAATATTCCATCAATCCATTTTTTGCTCTTCTGTTGGCCTCTCCTGCTGTTATGTTTCCTAGTGTTTCTAATATTCCATCAATCCATCTTTTGTTCTTCTGTTGGCCTCTCCTACTGTTATGTTTCCTAGTGTTTCTAATATTCCATCAATCCATCTTTTGCTCTTCTGTTGACCTCTCCTACTGTTATGTTTCCTAGTGTTTCTAATATTCCATCAATCCATCTTTTGCTCTTCTGTTGGCCTCTCCTGCTGTTAAGTTTCCTAGTGTTTCTAATATTCCATCAATCCATCTTTTGCTCTTCTGTTGGCCTCTCCTGCTGTTAAGTTTCCTAGTATTTCTAATATTCCATCAATCCATCTTTTGTTCTTCTGTTGACCTCTCCTGCTGTTATGTTTCCTAGTGTTTCTAATATTCCATCAATCCATCTTTTACTCTTCTGTTGGCCTCTCCTGCTGTTATGTTTTCTAGTGTTTCTAATATTCCATCAATCCATCTTTTGCTCTTCTGTTGGCCTCTCCTGCTGTTATGTTTCCTAGTGTTTCTAATATTCCATCAATCCATCTTTTGCTCTTCTGTTGGCCTCTCCTGCTGTTATGTTTCCTAGTGTTTCTAATATTCCATCAATCCATCTTTTGCTCTTCTGTTGGCCTCTCCTGCTGTTATGTTTCCTAGTGTTTCTAATATTCCATCAATCCATCTTTTGCTCTTCTGTTGGCCTCTCCTGCTGTTAAGTTTCCTAGTGTTTCTAATATTCCATCAATCCATCTTTTGCTCTTCTGTTGGCCTCTCCTGCTGTTAAGTTTCCTAGTATTTCTAATATTCCATCAATCCATCTTTTGTTCTTCTGTTGACCTCTCCTGCTGTTATGTTTCCTAGTGTTTCTAATATTCCATCAATCCATCTTTTACTCTTCTGTTGGCCTCTCCTGCTGTTATGTTTCCTAGTGTTTCTAATATTCCATCAATCCATCTTTTGCTATTCTGTTGGCCTCTCCTGCTGTTATGTTTTCTAGTGTTTCTAATATTCCATCAATCAATCTTTTGCTCTTCTGTTGGCCTCTCCTGCTGTTAAGTTTCCTAGTGTTTCTAATATTCCATCAATCCATCTTTTGCTCTTCTGTTGGCCTCTCCTGCTGTTAAGTTTCCTAGTGTTTCTAATATTCCATCAATCCATCTTTTGCTCTTCTGTTGACCTCTCTTGCTGTTATGTTTTCTAGTGTTTCTAATATTCCATCAATCCATCTTTTGCTCTTCTGTTGACCTCTCCTGCTGTTATGTTTTCTAGTGTTTCTAATATTCCATCAATCCATCTTTTGCTCTTCTGTTGACCTCTCCTGCTGTTATGTTTTCTAGTGTTTCTAATATTCCATCAATCCATCTTTTGCTCTTCTGTTGGCCTCTCCTGCTGTTATGTTTCCTAGTGTTTCTAATATTCCATCAATCCATCTTTTGCTCTTCTGTTGGCCTCTCCTACTGTTACTAATATTCCATCAATCCATTTTTTGCTCTTCTGTTGGCCTCTCCTGCTGTTATGTTTCCTAGTGTTTCTAATATTCCATCAATCCATCTTTTGTTCTTCTGTTGGCCTCTCCTACTGTTATGTTTCCTAGTGTTTCTAATATTCCATCAATCCATCTTTGCTCTTCTGTTGACCTCTCCTACTGTTATGTTTCCTAGTGTTTCTAATATTCCATCAATCCATCTTTTGCTCTTCTGTTGGCCTCTCCTGCTGTTAAGTTTCCTAGTGTTTCTAATATTCCATCAATCCATCTTTTGCTCTTCTGTTGGCCTCTCCTGCTGTTAAGTTTCCTAGTATTTCTAATATTCCATCAATCCATCTTTTGTTCTTCTGTTGACCTCTCCTGCTGTTATGTTTCCTAGTGTTTCTAATATTCCATCAATCCATCTTTTACTCTTCTGTTGGCCTCTCCTGCTGTTATGTTTTCTAGTGTTTCTAATATTCCATCAATCCATCTTTTGCTCTTCTGTTGGCCTCTCCTGCTGTTATGTTTCCTAGTGTTTCTAATATTCCATCAATCCATCTTTTGCTCTTCTGTTGGCCTCTCCTGCTGTTATGTTTCCTAGTGTTTCTAATATTCCATCAATCCATCTTTTGCTCTTCTGTTGGCCTCTCCTGCTGTTATGTTTCCTAGTGTTTCTAATATTCCATCAATCCATCTTTTGCTCTTCTGTTGGCCTCTCCTGCTGTTAAGTTTCCTAGTGTTTCTAATATTCCATCAATCCATCTTTTGCTCTTCTGTTGGCCTCTCCTGCTGTTAAGTTTCCTAGTATTTCTAATATTCCATCAATCCATCTTTTGTTCTTCTGTTGACCTCTCCTGCTGTTATGTTTCCTAGTGTTTCTAATATTCCATCAATCCATCTTTTACTCTTCTGTTGGCCTCTCCTGCTGTTATGTTTCCTAGTGTTTCTAATATTCCATCAATCCATCTTTTGCTATTCTGTTGGCCTCTCCTGCTGTTATGTTTTCTAGTGTTTCTAATATTCCATCAATCCATCTTTTGCTCTTCTGTTGGCCTCTCCTGCTGTTAAGTTTCCTAGTGTTTCTAATATTCCATCAATCCATCTTTTGCTCTTCTGTTGGCCTCTCCTGCTGTTAAGTTTCCTAGTGTTTCTAATATTCCATCAATCCATCTTTTGCTCTTCTGTTGACCTCTCTTGCTGTTATGTTTTCTAGTGTTTCTAATATTCCATCAATCCATCTTTTGCTCTTCTGTTGACCTCTCCTGCTGTTATGTTTTCTAGTGTTTCTAATATTCCATCAATCCATCTTTTGCTCTTCTGTTGACCTCTCCTGCTGTTATGTTTTCTAGTGTTTCTAATATTCCATCAATCCATCTTTTGCTCTTCTGTTGGCCTCTCCTGCTGTTATGTTTCCTAGTGTTTCTAATATTCCATCAATCCATCTTTTGCTCTTCTGTTGGCCTCTCCTACTGTTACTAATATTCCATCAATCCATTTTTTGCTCTTCTGTTGGCCTCTCCTGCTGTTATGTTTCCTAGTGTTTCTAATATTCCATCAATCCATCTTTTGTTCTTCTGTTGGCCTCTCCTACTGTTATGTTTCCTAGTGTTTCTAATATTCCATCAATCCATCTTTTGCTCTTCTGTTGACCTCTCCTACTGTTATGTTTCCTAGTGTTTCTAATATTCCATCAATCCATCTTTTGCTCTTCTGTTGGCCTCTCCTGCTGTTAAGTTTCCTAGTGTTTCTAATATTCCATCAATCCATCTTTTGCTCTTCTGTTGGCCTCTCCTGCTGTTAAGTTTCCTAGTATTTCTAATATTCCATCAATCCATCTTTTGTTCTTCTGTTGACCTCTCCTGCTGTTATGTTTCCTAGTGTTTCTAATATTCCATCAATCCATCTTTTACTCTTCTGTTGGCCTCTCCTGCTGTTATGTTTTCTAGTGTTTCTAATATTCCATCAATCCATCTTTTGCTCTTCTGTTGGCCTCTCCTGCTGTTAAGTTTCCTAGTGTTTCTAATATTCCATCAATCCATCTTTTGCTCTTCTGTTGGCCTCTCCTGCTGTTAAGTTTCCTAGTGTTTCTAATATTCCATCAATCCATCTTTTGCTCTTCTGTTGGCCTCTCCTGCTGTTAAGTTTCCTAGTGTTTCTAATATTCCATCAATCCATCTTTTACTATTCTGTTGACCTCTCCTGCTGTTATGTTTCCTAGTGTTTATAATATTCCATAAATTCATCTTTTTCTTGGTCAGTCCTTGGGTCTGGTGTTCTCACAGCATTTTTTACTAAAAGTTCACTGTGCTTGTGTCTTGATCTGTCTATCACATGGCCAAACCATTTTATCTGTTGTTTCTTTATGTGTTCAATGGTGGAAAATACTTCTAACTTTTATCTCAGTTCTGCAGATTAACTAACATAAATATATACAAAGACATACACAAAAGGGAAAAACATATATTTTTTCCTTTCTGTGTTTACCTGATGACTACAACCTCTATCGTCTACCCTTAGAAGGATGATAACCCTTGATTACGAAATATATCCTCGAGTCACATTGTTATGACAGAGACAGGGATTGGTTGCTATAATCATTTCCCGGCTTAAAAAAGGAAAAGTAAAGTACCCCCGTCATGCCAAGTGGCATATAGGGAATATGGTGTTAGTGACCATAAACTTTACATACCTTCGGCGCATTTTTTTTTTTTTTTTGGGTAATGTGGTCGGTATTTTGCCAGTGCCACTTTACTTTCCCAGAAAATAATCAGGTACCCATTAAAGGCTGGGTGAACCAGAAGCCGTCGGTTGGGATCGAACCATACCTCTTGCCCTTTGTAGTCCAGTTGACTAACCACTGAGCTATCGCGGCTCCCATTTCCTGGCGTAGGTTAGATTTTATGGCCTGAAACTCAACCCCCACCACGCCGTGGCTACTGGAGGTGTTACCCTGTCTAAATGATATGCAGCCCGTCAGTTCATCAATTCAGCTCCCTCTTAGCGATGTACATACGCTATCCTGAGTTATAAGGTTTTCTGATTTCTGCGCTGACAGCCAAGCCCCACCATAAGAAAAAATTAATTTCTTGAAAATTAGCAAAATTAAAAAAAAAAAAAAAAAAAAAAAAGCCTTTGTAAAAGCATTTTACGAAGAAATGCTTCGTTTCTATAGCATACGTTTTTGTTTGATCTAAAATCAACAGAAACAAATCCAACACGCAGGGGTCACCAGAAGTAGTAATTAGGAAGGTATAGAAAATATATAGGAAGGTGTGGGGCGGGGGCGCAAACTGTCAAATTTCAAGAAGAATTTGTATTTTGAGGTGGTCATTTCAACGACGGTCCCATAAAAACTTGGCTTACAGATATGTCTCGTAATCTAGGGTTACATGAGCACAGATGTGCTGTGTTGTGGTTTGCAGCAAGCTGTACTGTAATATCTGGGCCCATCACACCTGACCTCATCATGCACTTTTGAGCAACAAGCTGTACTGTAATATCTGGGCCCATCACACCTGACCTCATCATGCACTTTTGAGCAGCAGGCTGTACTGTAATATCTGGGCCCATCACACCTGACCTCATCATGCACTTTTGGGCAGCAGGCTGTACTGTAATATCTGGGCCCATCACACCTGACCTCATCATGCACTTTTGGGCAGCAGGCTGTTCTCCCTCTTGATCTCTACTCGCTTTGACCTGATTAGTTAGTCTGTCTCAGGAGGCACCACAATGAGGCAGAATCGGTCACCTTTTACTGTCACTGATCATGAAGCAGCCAGCTATAAGTTGTTATTACATACAACCCTGGTGCTGCAGGTGTCGTAGCCTACGAATACATTTGAGAGACAAATGTTTGACAAGACAAATGAGAGACAGAATGAAATTATTTCACCCATCCTCATGAGACTCCTTTTCACTGTTTGGCTCCCTTCCATCCAGTTAAAACCTACCTATCCCATTATCTATTAATCTTATAACTAACCTCCACATAATTCCTGGCCACTGTATCTTTCCGTCATTTTTATATCAGTGTTGTGTTTTCTGGCATGTATTTATTTGTTTCATTTATATAGTTTGTTATGCGCCTGTTTTTGTTGAAACATCAAATTTTATCTTGTCTTTCTATCAGTTTACCTGCTCCATACCATTTCATGTTAGTTTTACAAAAATCTTTGATTCTGAGAGAAACAAATAAACAGATTTGGTCATCCCTTGAAAATTGAGCCTGCGGAGAGCTCAGCACTACATGACCACAACAGCAGATTATCAGGCTTTGAAGCACAGGAAGACCACAAGACAAGCGGATAACATTACAGATGACCATAATTGACAGATCAAACAGAAATGAAATCCTATGACATAAATATGCCTTGTTAAATTTGCAGCCAGAATTGGCATTCTAATATTCGCAGAATCTTCCAGAATGAGAAAAACTGCTTAGCAGAACATTCTGGAATTACTGAGTTATTTGTGGGCCATCATCATTGCACTCCGAACATGTCCACAGGTGCTCAGATCCAATCCTCAGCAAGTCCCGCAGTGTCCAGCGAACGACGACTCCAGTTCTGTGTTGGTTGATAAGTCTTCTTATACGCACACTAAGTTTCTTGTTTCTAACTGTGCCCATCTTAACTCCCATCTCTTTCATCCAAAGGATTGACGTGGACTCATGATTGTTGAAGTCCTGTGCCCTTCCCACATCTCGGGGAACATTGATGATGTCCACCCGATCGATTGGTCGACCGTCTTCAACGACATTGCCCATTACTCTTTCATTTCCCTATACCCTTGCATGTCCAGGGACATAGACAATGGTGACCCTACATATATTTTTGACATTTTTTATATTCTGGAGTTATTACTAAACCAACCGGCAACAGCTGCATTCAACTGTCTGTAAAAGAAAGAAAAAAATACATACTTGCACACACACACACACACACACACACACACACATTCCACTCCTGTAAAATAAAATGTTTGAACAAACATTCATGCTTGACCTCTTTCTCATCATACATGTTGAAGTTTTATCATTTTACCTTAGATTACAAGTGAGTTATACAAATTCTATCTATCCTTCCATGCCCACTAAACGGGTGCACGCTAATAAGAAGAGATCTTGTTATCTATTGACCTTTCGAGCCATAGCCGGCCCATAGGGTGTAGACCAAGATACTTCCTCTCTTATCTGAATTTGTTATTCTAGCAGTTTTCTTTTAAAGATATTTTATCAAATCTTGCAATTTGTCTCTGTTCTGTGCAAGCAGCTCTATCTCATTGTGGGAGCAGATTCCTGCTGCTCTTGCCTCTCTCATCAATGTTTTTCTCAGTGTCTCTCTGGGTCTTCCTCTTTTCCTCTTACCTGTTGTTTCCCCACATGAAGGCTTGCTTTGCTATTCGGTTATTATCTCTCCTCATCACATGTCCAACATATGATCATCATCTATTCTTTATTACTGAAGATATTAGTGGTTGATTGGCGATTTCTCTAATTCCTCGTTTGTTTTGAATTCGTTCCAACGAATAACGTTATAAAAATTAGCATTTTAAAATTCAAATTCTACCAAATCTAGTTTGCTTCGTGGGGTTGCTTTTACCCTCACACTAGTACCTTTCTAAATATTCAAACCAATCACCCATGATGCACTATTTTGTTTAAATACAGCCGGCGTGTCTTTAATGGCCTTTGTTATTATATAACAACTTTTAGCATTTTAATTTTCTGTATCAGATGGTTCCATCACTTCATGATTGCTCTGACCAAACTTCTGAATTGTCTCAATTATTTTGTTTAGACTGCAGTTCTTCCAAAGTGTTATCTCTCCTAAGATTTGTAAAAAAAAAAAAAAAAAGTAACAACTGCATTTTTGTCCAAGTTACACGAGGTTTCCTTAGTAGTCAATTTTACAACAGTTTTTTGTTGTAAAAACATGATTTTAAATGAGGCTTTGTAATCTCTGGTTAAACAAAAAACATGATTTTAAATGAGGCTTTGTAATCTCTGGTTAAACAAAAAACATGATTTTAAATGAGGCTTTGTAATCTCTGGTTAAACAAAAAACATGATTTTAAATGAGGCTTTGTAATCTCTGGTTAAACAAAAAACATGATTTTAAATGAGGTTTTGTAATCTCTGGTTAAACAAAACATGATTTTAAATGAGGCTTTGTAATCTCTGGTTAAACAAAACATGATTTTAAATGAGGCTTTGTAATCTCTGGTTAAACAAAACATGATTTTAAATGAGGCTTTGTAATCTCTGGTTAAACAAAAAACATGATTTTAAATGAGGCTTTGTAATCTCTGGTTATACAAAACATGATTTTAAATGAAGCATTGTAATCTCTGGTTAAACAAAAAATGATTTTAAATGACACATTGTAATCTCTGGTTAAACAAAAAACATATTTTTAAATGAAGCACTGTAATTTCTGGTTAAACAAAAAACCTGATTTTAAATGAAGCACTACAATCTCTGGTTAAACACAAAAAAACATGACATCGACACACACCTTCCTTGTCGTCGTCCTCCGCAGCTTGACCATTTAAAGCCGCCTCACTACCAAGACCATCCTCTGACTTCCTAGCCTCCACAACAGCTTCAGCTTTCTTAGCTTCTCCACCTGCCTCTTCTTTCTTGCTCACCGTCTCTCCATCCTCTTTGGTTCCAGTTTTCTTCTGTTTTTGTTTTTCCTGCGAGTCATCACAAATATATATATATTGACAATAAAACGTCAAAGAAATGTCAAATTATCGTTAATATATACCATGAGAGCTCAATAAGTAATGAAACTTTTTTCTTTCTGTTAATTTGTTTGAAAAAAAAAAACATTTTAAACCCGATTAACCCCAGAATTTATTTTCTGTGACAATGTGTTGTTTACAACCGCTAGATGGCGTGGCCAGTTTTTTCAGCATGCTACTTGGTATGTATAGAATACATCTTAACTGGCATTAATCATCATTAAGTACCGGGCCTGCTGGCGTAGGTGATCATGTCTCTCCACAACTTTCGATCTCGACAGTTATTTATCATTTCTGTTTTAGAGACAGTTTCATAACACATGGTCGTTAAGGGGTATGTGCAGCCTTTTTGAACCATCCTAGACTATATCATGTAGTTTCATCATTTTCCCTAGGTGGTAGTGGTCCAGTTTGCTTCCAAAATGGAGCTTATGATATGCTTTACAAGTACAGAGCAATCATTTAACACTCTATTTAGGTTGAAAAATAGAATAGATTCATGGATGATTAAAGGATGTGCAGAGATTCATGGCTGATTAAATGATGTGCACAGATTCATGGCTGATTAAATGATGTGCAGAGATTCATGGCTGATTAAAGGATGTGCAGAGATTCATGGCTGATTAAAGGATGTGCAGAGATTCATGGCTGATTAAAGGATGTGCAGAGATTCATGACTGATTAAAGGATGTGCAAAAATTCATGGCTGATTAAAGGATGTGCAAAAATTCATGGCTGATTAAAGGATGTGCAAAGATTCATGGCTGATTAAAGGATGTGCAAAGATTCATGGCTGATTAAAGGATGTGCAAAGATTCATGGCTGATTAAAGGATGTGCAAAGATTCATGGCTGATTAAAGGATGTACAGAGATTCATGGCTGATTAAAGGATGTGCAGAAATTCATGGCTGATGAAAGGATGTGCGAAGAGAGACAACTTTGAATTAAACAGAATGAATTCAAGACCGTGGCCTATAATTTCTGCCATGTCTTCGGCTCGAAAGAAAAACAGACATAGAACAAGATAATAAGAGGATCCCAGTTGTGCTACAGAGTTTGTGCACGTTGGTCAGGATTCTTTCTGTATATTCTTGAGATTCTCAAGAGGGACATCAGAACACCTATGGATTCCTCTTGTGTGCGATGATGATGATCCTAACAACCACAAGACATCACACTCTACCTCTGGATACATCCAATGACGACTCCTCTGCACTTAAAGGGATGGCAAGTGGATGTATATGTGTTGTGTATATGGCAACCTGTCCCTCTCAGTCCAGCACACAAACCTTCATCAATAATGTCCGTCTTCCCTCTTCAAATTGCTAGGCCAGGCTGTTCCCACTGAGAGGTAGACTAGACATTGGTTTGTTTTCAAAGTGACATTTTAGTCTGGAAATTTGGCAGCATTTATGGATGAAGGTGTTCTGAGCCTAGTACATTCCACTTATGTTTAAAATTGATATTTTATGGAAGTGGTTTCAATTTGAGACATCACACACAAAAAGTCACATATTTTTTTTAGCTAAAGTCAAAATGTTTTAAATGGTATTTTAATCATTAAAGCTCATAAGAAAGAGATGAAAGACTGGCAAATGTGAGATTTGACGGGGAGCTCAATTCAACTTTTAAGCACAAAAGTTTTACAATCTTATGAAACAGCTCCTTCCAATCACTTTGAATTAAAAGGCAAAAAATAGCAATTAGACTGAAGTATCAGTGACAAACCCCAACTGATGGCTTCCGGGTTCACCCAGCCTTAAATGGGTACTGGATTTTTTCTGGGAAAGTAAAGTGGCACAGGCGTAATACCGACCACATTACCCAGAAATCGTGTGCTGAAGGTCTGTAAAATTGATGGTCACTAACACCATATTCCCTACACGTCACTTGGCATGACGGGGGCACTTTACTTTTTACATTTTTTATCAGTGACAAACAATTGCAAGTAGAGTCTTGATCAGCTCTTGCTGATCATGACGCGGTAGTCAGCTGTGAGTTGCTGATCACATTTACCCGTGGTGATGTAAAGGTGAGTTGCTGATCACATTTACCTGTGGTGATGTAAAGGTGAGTGGTTAGTGTGCGTGCTTTCTGACCAGAATGGTCTGGGTTTGATTCCTCTATGTGGCATCACTTTTTCCTATCAGGTTGACAAGGCTATGGGGTCACCCATCCAGCGCTTAAAAATGGGTACCAGAACAACTTGTGGGAAGTAAAGGGAACTCGGCGAGACACTGACCACATCACACAAAAATGTGTCACCGTCATGGAAAAATATGGTCACTAACACCATACTGTCCTTACATCCAGCAAGGGGAGGGAACAATGACTCGACTTCATAAAGAGGATATATCATAAAAATACAAAACAACACAACAAACTACATGTCCTCAACTACAAACAACACAAAAACAAATTATCCTCACTTACAAACAACAATTATCATCACCCACAAACAATAAACTATCCTCACCCACAAACAATAAACTATCCTCACCCACAAACAATAAACTATCCTCACCCACAAACAATAAACTATCCTCACCCACAAACAATAAACTAACCTCACCCACAAACAATAAACTATCCTCACCCACAAACAATAAACTATCCTCACCCACAAACAATAAACTAACCTCACCCACAAACAATAAACTAACCTCACCCACAAACAATAAACTATCCTCACCTACAAACAATAAACTATCCTCACCCACAAACAATAAACTAACCTCACCCACAAACAATAAACTAACCTCACCCACAAACAACAAACTATCCTCACCCACAAACAATAAACTAACCTCACCCACAAACAATAAACTATCCTCACCCACAAACAATAAACTAACCTCACCCACAAACAACAAACTATCCTCACCCACAAACAACAAACTATCCTCACCCACAAACAATAAACTATCCTCACCTGCTGTTTTTTCTGCTTTTCCCTGTCTCGTTTCTCCTTCCTCTTCTGAGCCGCAGATTTCACCGTCCCACCTTCATCATCCTCCTCATCCTCTTTCTTCTCCTCCGCATCCTCACCTTTATCAGCCTCCTCCACAACTGCAGCAGCAGCTTTCTTTCCTTTCTTTTCTTCTTCCTGTCATACTCTCCATCATCAACATCGAGATCATCAATGGTTACAACTTTTGGTTCAACCTTCTCAACCCCAACACTTCCGTCCTCCTCCGCAGGTTTCTCATCTTCAACTTTCTTACTCTTCTTCCCTTTCTTCTTATCTGTTGGAGCCTCCTCAAGGCTAGCCATGATGGCATCAATATCATCATCTTCTGGTTTCTTCGGTTGTTCTTTCTTCTTCGACTTTTCCTTCTTTTTTGCTTTGCTGGGCTCAGCCACTACCTTTTCAAGAACAATGTCTTCTTTGGCCTCGTCCTAAACACACACAAAAGTATTATTATTTATAAAATGTAACATTTCAATAAATCAAAATATAACATTTCTAGCGAAACATAAACTATGATTATCTGGGATTTGCGATAACTAACAAAGGAGACTGCCAGAAAGAGATCAAAATAAGATTAGCAATAGAAACACAACAATTAAACGCCATGGAGAACATGTGGCATAACACCAGCAATGCAGTAAAATTACTAAGGACATGTAGTAACATATGGTTGTGAATCATGAACAATCTCACAAACAGCTTGTCAATCATGGTTAATCTCACAAAGAGCAAGGAAGAAAATCAATTAATTCGAAACAAAATGATACAGAAAAATCCTTAAGATACCTTAGATAATGGGGAAAAAAAAGCAATGAAAACACATATAAAGATTTAAACATTAAACAAAACTGACTTATAAGCACCATTCTACAGAGGAAATTAAAATACTATGGCCACATCAAAAGACACAGTGGGCTGGAATGAACAAAAACGGAGGACATGGTTCCTGGGTGACACATCTCAAGATATCAGGGAGACCTTGAACATGACAACAGAAGTGGGAGATCTGGCTAGAGACAGAGATTCTTTCAGATGGGCTGTGATGAATGCAACGCTCTATGGGAGATCTGGCTAGAGACAGAGATTCTTTCAGATGGGCTGTGATGAATGCAACACCCTATGGGAGATCTGGCTAGAGACAGAGATTCTTTCAGATGGGCTGTGATGAATGCAACGCTCTATGGGAGATCTGACTAGAGACAGAGATTCTTTCAGATGGGCTGTGATGAATGCAACACCCTATGGGAGATCTGGCTAGAGACAGAGATTCTTTCAGATGGGCTGTGATGAATGCAACGCTCTATGGGAGATCTGACTAGAGACAGAGATTCTTTCAGATGGGCTGTGATGAATGCAACACCCTATGGGAGATCTGGCTAGAGACAGAGATTCTTTCAGATGGGCTGTGATGAATGCAACGCTCTATGGGAGATCTGACTAGAGACAGAGATTCTTTCAGATGGGCTGTGATGAATGCAACGCTCTATGGGAGATCTGACTAGAGACAGAGATTCTTTCAGATGGGCTGTGATGAATGCAACACCCTATGGGAGATCTGGCTAGAGACAGAGATTCTTTCAGATGGGCTGTGATGAATGCAACGCTCTATGGGAGATCTGACTAGAGACAGAGATTCTTTCAGATGGGCTGTGATGAATGCAACACCCTATGGGAGATCTGGCTAGAGACAGAGATTCTTTCAGATGGGCTGTGATGAATGCAACGCTCTATGGGAGATCTGACTAGAGACAGAGATTCTTTCAGATGGGCTGTGATGAATGCAACGCTCTATGGGAGATCTGACTAGAGACAGAGATTCTTTCAGATGGGCTGTGATGAATGCAACGCTCTATGGGAGATCTGACTAGAGACAGAGATTCTTTCAAAGCGCTATTGCACTTAATAATGGACACCCAGGTGTGTCCATTGAGGTTGTTATTAAAAATTGAAGTTTTCAAGGTCTTAAAAAAACATATTACCAGACTGTGGGCAGACAGACACAGGGTCAACATTAAGACGTGGGTGTAAAGAATTATTTATTGGGTAAAAAGAGGTGCCCAGCATATAAAATCACTCTCAGGCCCCATTAGAAAGAGAAGAAAAGAGCAGCGAGCAACAATGAGCAAAGACACAAAACTTAGAGTTTAGAAGAGAAAGGTAGAGATAGACACAGATTAGTGATAATGAGCAATTAGCAGAACAAATAGCAAGGCAACGATAACTAATGAGATGTTAATAAATAGCAGATGTAGACAGTCCACAACAAAAACAGTGTTTAGACATCTAGAAATGTGTTCTGTGATTTACTAATTCCATGGATTATGTGAATCCGGTGGTTATCCAGACCGTCCGATAGTTTGATGATAATATTACTGAGTGTACTTTATTATGTGATAATATAACGTGTGACTGTAGAAATGTGATAATAGAATGTCAATAAATATGTTGTTCATGTGATGGAACACCTCAAGAGTTTGTTTGACTGTCACAAATAGATGTTACTGGAATGTGTTAAAGAAAGATGAACGGCCTATATGAAGTACAAACAAGCATGGCACGAAATACATTACATTATATCTAAACGTTCAAATAAAATACTTAGATATCCAGTCGCTGATTCAAGTTAGTTCAACAAGAACAAATAAAAGATCCAAATATCTTAACAATTCAAGCTGATGATGATAGCAAAAAATATATTATTATTATTAAAGAAAGTAATATTTCAAGAAATAAAATTATAACATTTATTTTTAAAATACATTAGCCTTCTTGTGAATCATCAACAGAGGCAGAAGATGAGGGAAAAGAGGAAGAGAAGGAAGAAGGACAAGAAAATAAGAGGAAAAAGAAATAACAGAGACATCGCCCATTACTTACTGGATCATCTCTATCACTTCCACCAGCCATCTCATCATCATCATCATGTTCCCCTAAGAGTTGGAAAGCTGTCATCCCTTTGGTTTTCTTCTTGTCCTTTGGCAGGAAGAAACAAATGATGATGTGACTAACAATGCTCAACTGTGACGATACATCTAAAACTATGACCATGTGACTGACAATGCTCAACTGTGACGATACATCTAAAACTATGACCATATGACTAACAATGCTCAACTGTGACGATACATCTAAAACTATGACCATGTGACTGACAATGCTCAACTGTGACGATACATCTAAAACTATGACCATGTGACTGACAATGCTCAACTGTGACGATACATCTAAAACTATGACCATATGACTAACAATGCTCAACTGTGACGATACATCTAAAACTATGACCATGTGACTGACAATGCTCAACTGTGACGATACATCTAAAAATATGACCATATGACTAACAATGCTCAACTGTGACGATACATCTAAAACTATGACCATGTGACTGACAATGCTCAACTGTGACGATACATCTAAAACTATGACCATATCACTAACAATGCTCAACTGTGACGATACATCTAAAACTATGACCATGTGACTGACAATGCTCAACTGTGACGATACATCTAAAACTATGACCATATGACTAACAATGCTAAACTATGACGATAAATCTAAAACTATGACCATGTGACTGACAATGCTCAACTGTGACGATACATTTAAAACTATGACCCTATGACTAACAATGCTCAACTATGACAATACATCTAAAACTATGACCCTATGACTAACAATGCTCAAGTGCATCTGAAGTGATTATGAACTATGTTACCCTGCTTACCCTAGATAATGACCCCTATCCACGAGCCATGTTTTTATGATTCCTTCATAAAAATTGCAAACACTAAATGTTACATTTTGAGTTAAGAAAATGTATTTTCTTTGAACTTTTGATACACAGTTGTGTGGTTACCCTAGGAGAGACAATGGAATCAGATGTGATAATCATTTTCTGGCTTAGGTTAGATTTATGGCCTGATATTCAACAGCATGGCGCCATGGCTATTACATTGTCTTTTCACATGTCAGCTGCCAGTCCATCATTCCAGCCGCATGTTCAGCTTCCTCTTAGCGCCATTCTCATATTATAAAGGTTTGTTTCATGCCTGTGCTGACAGCAGAAGAAATTTCTCCTGCCATAAGAAGAAAAAAAAATTTCTTGAAAATTTCACTCAGGAGTCACCGGAAGTAACAATTAGGAAGGTATACGGAGATGAGAATTGTTTCCCCATCGAAAACTGTTGAATTCCAAGAATTTGTACTTTGAGTTTGTACATTTTACAAACGTGTAGTGAAAAAAAAAAGTAAAGTGCCCCATCATGACAAGTGGCGTATAGGGAATATGGCGTTAGTGACCATAATTTTACAGACCTTTGGCATATGATTTTTGAGGTAATGTGGTCAGTATTACGCCCATGCTGCTTTACTTTTCCAGAAAATTGGTCTGGATGCTCCTGTGTTGAGAGTGCTACAGTCCTGTAGGATATGTTCTGGAGTTTGTCTGGATGCTCCTGTGTTGAGAGTGCTACAGTCCTGTAGAATATGTTCTGGAGTTTGTCTGGATGCTCCTGTGTTGAGAGTGCTACAGTCCTGTAGGATATGTTCTGGAGTTTGTCTAGATGCTCTACAGAAAGAAGATAGTGACAAAACTATGTCTGTCTGCAACAAAAATTCAAAGACTGACCTTTTTTTTCTTGGCAGCTGGTGCAGGTGACTGTTCATCCTCCATGTCTGCAGCATCAGCTTCTAGTGATAAGGACTTCATCTTGTTCTTGATGCCCCTGAAACATCCATCAAAGTAGTGAGACAGTTGACAAGCTGCTACACTAGTTCCTCTCTACAACAAAGGTATGTTAACCAACAAGCTGCTACACTAGTTCCTCTTCTACAACAAAGGTATGTTTACCAACAAGCTGCTACATTAGTTCCTCTTCTACAACAAAGGTATGTTTACCAACAAGCTGCTACACTAGTTCCTCTTCTACAACAAAGGTAATGTTTACCAACAAGCTGCTACACTAGTTCCTCTTCTACAACAAAGGTAATGTTTACCAACAAGCTGCTACATTAGTTCCTCTTCTACAACAAAGGTAAGGTTTACCAACAAGCTGCTACACTAGTTCCTCTTCTACAACAAAGGTATGTTTACTGACAAGCTGCTACACTAGTTCCTCTTCTACAACAAAGGTAAGTTTACCAACAAGCTGCTACACTAGTTCCTCTTCTACAACAAAGGTAAGTTTACTGACAAGCTGCTACACTAGTTCCTCTTCTACAACAAAGGTATGTTTACTGACAAGCTGCTACACTAGTTCCTCTTCTACAACAAAGGTAAGTTTACCGACAAGCTGCTACACTAGTTCCTCTTCTACAACAAAGGTAAGTTTACCGACAAGCTGCTACACTAGTTCCTCTTCTACAACAAAGGTAAGTTTACCAACAAGCCGCTACACTAGTTCCTCTTCTACAAAGATAATGTTTACCTACAAGCAGCTACACTAGTTCCTCTTCTACACCAAAGGTAATGTTTACCAACAAGCTGCTACATTAGTTCCTCTTCTACAACTAAGATAAGTTTACCTACAAGCTGCTACACTAGTTCCTCTTCTACAACAAAGGTAAGTTTACCGACAAGCTGCTACACTAGTTCCTCTTCTACAACAAAGGTAAGTTTACCGACAAGCTGCTACACTAGTTCCTCTTCTACAACAAAGGTAAGTTTACCAACAAGCTGCTACACTAGTTCCTCTTCTACAACAAAGGTAAGTTTACCGACAAGCTGCTACCTTTTCTCTACCACAATGACTTCCACTAAGTTGTTGTTACCCCCAGGGACCTCAAAATTATATTTGTCTTGTATGAATTGTGTTCATCAACTCTTTCTTTATTTACAACTAATCCACAACTTCATTATTTGTTACCTGCTGAAAGTTGCCCTTATTAAGTCATGTATGTACTCAACAAAACACTGAATAATGAAATATTTCTTACCCCCCACTGTCTAAGGCTTATTTCACAATATATTTTTTAATTCTTTGAAGGAACAGCCTTTGCATGCTCTATATTGTACCTCATCTGTGTTGTACCAAGTGTCATATGAAGTTATTACTCTCAAGTATTTAAATTCATGCTTTTTTTTTGGGGGGGGGGGGGGCACAAGATGCCCATCAAGAAACTGAGCTTAGTGTAGTCAGCAACCAATAGATGACTTCTCGATCAAGACCCTGCTCCACCTCCCAGGGGTGTTCCTGGAAACAGTCTATACACCCTGGCCAACAGTGGGGATTGAAAAGGGAAGACAACCAAAGACTCAAAAATGCTGTGCTGAAGTAAGATTTATTGGGCCGAAAGATCCAAAATAAACCACAACGCATCCATGTCCATTTAATGTCTTTTTAATGGCGGATGATGAAGAGGATTAGTCATTCCTTTATAATAGTATATAGATTAGGATAGAATAGATCACATAATGGGAAATATAGCATGTGTCACATAGCTTAGTAGTTACACTTTTCTCAGTAGATAATACCAGTAACATAACTATAACACTAGCCAGTAGTGAAGGAATTGGGAGGCAATGGAAACTTCCTAGTTGTTACTGGAAAAGATGTAGGGATGGAGGTAATGGAATTCCCTAGTTGTTACCGGAAAAGATGTAGGGATGGAGGTAATGGAATTCCCTAGTTGTTACCGGAAAAGATGTAGGGATGGAGGTAATGGAATTCCCTAGTAGTTACTGGAAAAGATGTAGGGATGGAGGTAATGGAATTCCCTAGTAGTTACTGGAAAAGATGTAGGGATGGAGGCAATGGAATTCCCTAGTTGTTACTGGAAAAGATGTAGGGATGGAGGCAATAGAATTCCCTAGTTGTTACTGGAAAAGATGTAGGGATGGAGGCAATGGAATTCCCTAGTTGTTACTGGAAAAGATGTAGGGATGGAGGCAATGGAATTCCCTAGTTGTTACTGGAAAAGATGTAGGGATGGAGGCAATGGAATTCCTAGTTGTTACTGGAAAAGATGTAGGGATGGAGGCAATGGAATTCCCTAGTTGTTACTGGAAAAGATGTAGGGATGGAGGTAATGTGACTCGACTCATTACCTGTCCAGAAATTAGGCTGATAATTCGTTTTTTCCCCGGCAGCCATGTGCACAGAGGTCACTCGCCGCACAGGCAGATAACTCGGACTTCGGAGGTGCTGCTCTAACTTATTACTTCTGTCGTTTGTTACTTAAGTTAAGACTTCCTCTTTTAGCTTGCATCGAAGATAATTTTTTGTAAATCAATTTTCATTCTTAGCAATAAAGACTACATTATCAGCATATCGCAAATTGTTTATCACTACAGACTGATATTTGTGGGATTAATATCTACTTCTGTCAATCAGAATCTACCATCAAACGGAAAAATATAAAGTGATACTTACTTATCAACATCATCTTCATCTTCATCTTTATTTTTGCCTTTCTTTTTCTTCTTGTCTTTCTTACTCACTGCCGCACTTTCAGAGGGTTTCTGTTCATTTTTGCTACTCAAAGAAACATCTTCACCACTGCAGGAGTAGATAGAGAAATAAAATTGGTTTAACCCTAGAAAATAAGATTTTCTTTCAACTTTTGCTATACAGCTGAGTGTTTACACTAGCAGAGACATGGGTATCAGATGTTGTTTTCATTTCCTGACTTAGCAAGTGGAATTCAACCCCACCCACCGAGGCTACTGGAGGTGTTACCATTGTCTACATGGTAGCCGTCAGTCTGCCAATCCAGCTGTATATTCGGCTTTCTCTTAATGCCATTTGCTGATTGTCTCGTATTACAAAGGTTTGTTTGAAGTCTGCACCGACAGCCAAGGAGATTTCCCCCATCATAAGAGAAACAGTTAATTTCTTGAAAATTAGTGAAATTAAAAAAAAAAAAAACAGCCCCTTTTGTACAACAGAGTAATACTTCTGCACACTTTTGTATGTGATTCAACATCAAAGGAAACAAATCCAACACTCAAGGATAACCGGAAGTAGTAATTAGGAGAAGTAATAATTAGGAAGGTGGCAGGGGTGTTTGAACGCAGCAACACGGAGAGATGGAAGCCACCCCACAAAGACACCCACTAGCAAACTGAGCAGAGAGCTGTTAGAGACCCAAAGCTGACTGTGTATCAGAATTAGCAAACAAGAGACCCTACTCCACCTCCCAGTGGTTCTCCAGGAAACAGAATATCCAGCCTGGCTAAGCAAGTTGGATCAGAGTGGGGAGACAACTCAAAAATGCTGTAAAAAAAAAAAAAAGTAAAGTACCCCCTTCACGTCAAATGGTGTTAGTGACCATAAATTTTAGAGACCTTCAGCACATGACTTTTGGGGTAATGTGGTCGGTATTATGCTCGTGCCGCTTCACATTCCCAGAAAAAAAATCAGGCACCCATTAAAGGCTGGGTGAACCTGGAAGCCGTCGGTTGGGATCGAACCCTGCCTTTTGTCCTTTGTTAAAAATGATGTGCTAAAGTAGAATATTTTGAGCCAATAGGTGTAAAAATATCACAGGTTAGTTAACAGATCGTCGTCACTGTACAAGAGACAACTCCACAATGATCAGATCCCCTTTCTCAGCACGTTACCCAGCATGAATACATACACTAGCGACAACAATGAAGATGGCTTCAGCCCATATGCACAACTCTGTAGCACTGGCAAAGACATAGATGCCAACCTCCAGAGCCACCTATTACAGCAGGCTCAACTTTCTCTCTAGGGCCTAGGCAGCCACACATCACAGTTCTACTGCAAACTACAACACATCTACTGCATTATCATCAGTGCAGTCTCCGCATCGAAGGTTGGCTACCGTGGAGCGACAACCTGCTCTGTCTCTTGCTTTGATGGTGCAGGTTGTCAAAGGCTCACTTGTCCATCTTTTGATGTTACTCGTGCATGTTAGTCTTGGTCTGCCTATCTCTCTTGTTTTGATGGTGCAAGTTATCACAGGCTGACTTGTCCATCTTTTGATGTTACTTGTCTATGTTAGTCTTGGTCTGCCTCTGCTTCTTTTACCTTGTATTTTCTTGTCAAAGATTACTTTTAGCAGACTGTTATGTCTTTTAACATGCCCCAAAAACTCATTCGTCTTGTTCGAAGTGTAGCCGTTCTCATTTCATTTTTAGTTGTTTTAACACTTCATCGTTTGTTTTCTTTTCTGTCCATCCAATTCAACAATCTACACATATTTTAATTTTACCACAATGCTGATATTATGCCACATGTTCTTCATGACGTTTAATTTTAATGTTGCTATTACTAATTTTCTTTTGATCTCTTTCTGACAGTCTCCATTGTTAGTTACTACATCCCAGATATTCATAATTTGTTACAATTTTTCTTTCTCTTTTAGAATAAAGAAAATAAAGAAAGAATAAATAAAAGAATAGGTATGGCAAAAAGTAATTTCAATGCCATGAAAAATATACTAACATCAAAACAAATAACAACAGGGCTAAAACTAAGAATAGCAAAATGTTACATCTTCTCAATATTCCTGTATGGTGCAGAAACATGGACATTAGACCAGAAAACAAAACAGAAAATTGAGGCCTTTGAAATGTAGATTTACAGAAGAATAGGTAGAATTGAATGGAAAGAAAAGAAAACAAACGAGGAAGTTTTAGGACGACTAAGGGTGAAAAAAGAACTACAAAACACAATTAGAGCAAGACAAATGAAATTTTTTGGTCATGTTAAAAGACACAGTCTAATAAAAGTAATATTAGAAGGGAAAATACAAGGTGAAAGAGGCAGAGGCAGACCAAGACTAACATGGACGAGTAACATCAAAAGATGGACAAGTCAGCCTATGACAACCTGCACCATCAAAGCAAGAGACAGAGCAAAATGGCGCTCCATGGTAGCCAACCTTCGGTGTGGAGAAGGCACCCAATGAAGATGATGATGTTAGAATTTCAAGATCTTGAAATGCTGTTTATGATAATTTTAGGTTGTCTTTTTGTGGATGGACATTATCTTTTAGTTGTCTATATGTTTAGAGGTTTTGTTCTTCACTGTGTTTAATACACTCAATTGTCTCTTTGGAGAAAACAAAGAAAAAAAAAATAAATACACACCTATCATCATCATCATCATGAGCTTTTCCTTTCTTCTTCTTCTTGTCTTTCTTGTTGGTGGTTGTATTGTCGCCAGTCTTTTTCAACAGCTTTCTGGTCTATTTTCCCAGTTACTGTATCATCTTCACTTTAATTCGAAAGAAGAAAACAAACAATTTCAATTAGGAGTACAATTTAGAACATAGCACATGACTAAACACATTTAGCACATCCAATTAAGAGAAATAAAATAATTAACTCAACTGTGACCTGCACTTTGATGAGGGATGTTTGTATCTGCATGTCCATTAAAAAAAAGTGCTATTTTATTGGTTATGAAAGGCCTCGGTATCACTGCAAACGAATTAAAATCCATAATTGCTCAACCGCTCGTGCCAGTGGAATCATCCGAATTACTAACTCATCTCCCAAACAAAGAAAGGTAACTGTAGTCCTCATCGTAACAGTCTCAGCACATGCCAAAAGACATAAGGTGAAACCGCGCAGAAAGTGAACACAGCCAACTGTTCCCTGTCATACGATATGATCATTCATCGTAAACAATCGGGATATCAAAACATGATCAAAACGGATGAGACACACAGCTCACGATGTGCACAGAGCACTTAACTCAGTTGCTCCTGCAACAAGCCGGACTTGGAATATGAGGAAACTGCAACAAGGAACACTTTTCAGACATAGCCTTCAATGGTTCCTGCCGCCTATCCACCACACACCATGGAAGTTCACGTCCTCCCGAAAATGATGATCGTCATATTGAGAAAAAAAATGTATAGCGCTTGATGATGTTAGAGGACATCGTTCTTGACACCAACCGAACATATAAACACACAGGTAGTCGTTGAATTATCCCTGTCACACATCAAACAACAGACCCTGAGGTTAGCGTACAACGAACAAAACACGGTGCAAATTGCCCAAAGAGGAAAATCTTCGGTCGACTTGACAGAACAATCCATTAATGCGTCTCAGCATGTAAATAACTTGCGTCAAACAATTCTAACGTCGGCCATTGAACAGCACTCAATGTGACGTAAACCACATGTCAACACTAGATGGTGAAGGTCGCTTTTGCAATACTTGACTTGTCAAAAAGAAACATTGCTGTATGTACTCGCCGGTGCAGATTTGTCCACTTCGTCACGCAGATTTGCTAAATAGAACATCATTTTGATTTCAACACAGAAAATTGCAATCAGAGAGCCAAAATTAATCAAACCCCAGATGCATTGTCTGCAGCGATCGAGAGAACGTGAAGCGTTCCACCATTTTGAAACGGAAGCCCACTATTTTATTATTGACACAAGATGTCTAATAAGGCTTTGGTCCTAATATAAAACTTACATTCTCAGGACATACCTTAACTCCCCCACTACTACCATCTATATCGTAGTTGTAATGAGATGTGGCTGGACCTTCTGGCATTGCAATTTGCTGGGAAAAACACTACAGCTTGCACAAAGTAAGGTGATGTAAGTGACAGCCTGTAAGCTAAATTGAACCAGTCAAGACCTATGAAAACATGCACACACATGTAACCTAGTCATACAGTGGCCCAGGGAAGGGCCCCCCACAACATTTTTGTTTAAAGTCTACAACTTTCAGCTCACTACGATGAGCAGAGATTGTGTTGGAAATAAATGTCACTTGTCTCTATTACAGTGACCAGCAGTAGCAGACACATTCATAGAAAAAGAGAATACACTGCAAAAGAAAAGAAAAACCGTCTCTGTCAGTCATAGCTGACTATGGATTTTGCAGCGCCCCTAGGAAATGTTATCTTTGTCACTAACACCACATTTCCTATACACCACATAGCGTGACGGGGACTCTACTTTTTTACTTCTATGGGATGAAATAAGCCAAGCCACACTCAGCCAGTTTCTATTTCCACAGACCGGCATTGATGTCAAGGAGTGAATAACTTGCAGCACCTGGCTGACAAAGAAGGAAGTTATCATCAGATATCAGTCACAGGTTGATGCCAAGGAGTGAATAACTTGCAGCACCTGGCTGACAAAGAAGGAAGTTATCATCAGATATCAGTCACAGGTTGATGCCAAGGAGTGAATAACTTGCAGCACCTGGCTGACAAAGAAGGAAGTTATCATCAGATATCAGTCACAGGTTGATGCCAAGGAGTGAATAACTTGCAGCACCTGGCTGACAAAGAAGGAAGTTATCATCAGTTATCAGTCACAGATTGATGTCAAAGAGTGAATAACTTGCAGCACCTGACTGACAAAGAAGGAAGTTATCATCAGATATCAGTCACAGGTTGATGCCAAGGAGTGAATAACTTGCAGCACCTGGCTGACAAAGAAGGAAGTTATCATCAGATATCAGTCACAGGTT
The DNA here is from genome assembly GCA_032433765.1 of Megaustenia siamemsis. Classification (NCBI taxonomy): domain Eukaryota; kingdom Metazoa; phylum Mollusca; class Gastropoda; order Stylommatophora; family Ariophantidae; genus Megaustenia; species Megaustenia siamemsis. Next base: position 37,874,671 of record JAVIAB010000102.1, read on the forward strand.
GATGCCAAGGAGTGAATAACTTGCAGCACTGACTGACAAAGAAGGAAGTTTGCATCAGATATCAGTCACAGGTTGCTTCCAGCTTATGTCACAGCTGGGTACTTTCATTTCTGAGACAGTTTAGTTCTAATCTTGCAGATTTTGGCAGTGTTTATGGAAGAAAACAATGGACAGATGTTGGACATGTGATGAGAAGAGGTAACCTAATTGCAAAGCAAGCACTCAAGTGGGAAATAACAGGTAGGAGGAAAAGAGGCTGACCCAGAGAAACACTGAGAAGAACATTGATCAGAGGCAAAGGCAGCAGGAATCAGCTCCCTCAATGAGATCGAGGCACTTGCACAGAAGAGAGACAAATGGTGAGATTTGATAAAAGATCTTTGCAAGGATTGCGACTGCTAGAAAAAAAATGTCTAAACTGGAAAACAGTATCTGGGTGTATTCCCTATGGGCCGACTACGGCTCGAAAGGTCAATATATAAACAGATAGATGGATGTAGATACCTGGAGCCTAGTACATTCCCCTCATTTGTAACATTGATATTTTATGGGAGTGGTTTCAATCTGTGATGCCAGAAACAAAATGTCAACTTTCTTACAGAAGTCAATATTTATGTACGAATAATATTTTAGTAATTAATGCTCGTGACAAACGATCAAAGATGGAGAAATCTGCAAGTTTCCGGGTATGCAATATTTAATTTTTAACTACAAGTGTTTCTTCATTTTAAGAGGCTACTTCTAATTATTGTGAATGTATAATAGAAGATATGTGTTCTATCTCTTGTTGGTACAATATTTGGCATCTAGGGCCCAACATTTGTCATCAAAATTTCAGACGGTCGTTGGTCAACAACTAAATTGCAGAAATATGAAAGTAAGTGAAACAAAGATACCTGTCATCGTCATCCCTAGCTTTGCCTTTCTTCTTCTTCTTATCTTTCTTGCCACCAGCAATGTTATCGCTGACCTTGTCAACAGTTTTCAGGTCCATCTTTGAAGACACACTTTCATTGTCATCCCTGATATTTGAAAATTAAAAAAAGAAAAGAAACAAAATCACTAAACCTTCCAAGTAAAGGTGTCAAATGAAGTATTTACCCAATCTTTGTTGTTTTTTCATTTGCTACCCCATCTTTTGTGTTTTTTCATTTGCTACCCCATATTTGTGTTTTTTCACTTGCAACTTGAAGTGGACTTACCTCATTTTGTAAAAATGTGACATCATCATAACAAATGCTACAAGTCTCTCTTTCTCTCTCTGTGATCAAGACTCAGAGTAGGATTCCAGACTCTCTCATGAAGTCAGCTGTCTTTTAAAGTGATTCGATTGCCCCATATTCCGATTCAATACCTGTTAAAACGTTGCACTGAGTTCTGCACCAGTGCATCCGATTTCAGCCAGCATTTTATTCAGGTTTGCTTTCCTTAGCCTTTGATTGTCCCCAATCTTCCTGCAAGGCAGCAGATTGTCTTTTCTGTAGGGGGATTCTATGCTAGAAGTGATTGCTTGCATTTACCTGATGACTAAAGGAATACACCTCTTTGCTGTCTGCCTATAAAAGGATGTTAAGTGGGTGTGTAAACGTTGTGTTGTGGGTTGCAGTAAAACTGGGATATTTGTGCCTTTTATTTCAATGCATCTGACTTCAACATGTTATTTTTGAGTTTCGGGTTGTCTTCCCTCATCGACCCCAAATCACTTGGCCAGACTAGACAGGGTAGTCAATTTCTAGAGACACCACAGAGAGGTGGAGTAGGGTCTGGATGGTTCTGGTTCACCGAATATGGTGCCAAAAGATCAGCTATGGGTTGTCAACAGCTTCCAGTTGTGGTGCTGTGAGGTGCCTTGCTAGAAGTGACCACCATTTGTGTACAAACAAGATTGAGCCCGTGCATCTTATTTTAGAAAGTCCTTGCCTTTCCCTGTCCTGCCAGAAGTTTTTCAGTAATGTTTGCTTTCAAGACTATAGTTCGTGGATTGTTTCAGTAAAACCTCCCTCTCTACCCATAAAAAAAAAAATCAGACTAGACTTGCATGGTGGATGATGGCCTCAAAACATCTCCAGGAATTGCTGTTGACATGAATGACTCTATCGACTCAATCTTGCAATAAGTACAAATAACAAACAGTCTGCGATATGTGGATGACACAGCCCTAATAGCAGAGACAGAGAATGAACTACACGAAATGATGGACATAATAGTAAAATAAAGCAACAAGAAAGGTCTCAGTCTGAATAGTAAGAAAACAGAAGTAATGGTCATATCGAAGAAACAATCGTTACCATCATGCAGCATAAAAATAAACAGGACAAATCTGAAAGAAGTGTAATGCTTCAAATACTTGGGCACAATAACATCGGATGGAAGATGTACCACAGAAATAAAAAGCAGAATCATCATCATCAAGTACCGGGCCTACTGGTGTAGGTGATCATGTCTCTCCACAACTTTCGATCTCGACAGCTATTTATCATTTCTGTTGTTGACCTTCTGCCAAGCCATTCTCTTAAGCTGTCTGGTATCTTTTCTCTTTGCTTCCCTCTATCTCTTCGTCCCTCAATTTTTCCAGTTGTTACAATATATTCCAGTTGTTCTCTTCTCATTACATGGCCAAAAAATAATGATTGTTTCTTCCTAATATTGGAAATTAGCTCTCTTTTTGCTTTGACCTCTTTCAGAACGTTTTCATTACTTTTCTTAGCTGTCCATGGTATTCTCAACATTCTTCTGTAAAACCACATTTCTACAGACTCCAGTGATTTCTTGTCTGTTGTCCTATTGTCCATGATTCGCATCCGTATGTTAAGACTGGCTCTATGTAACATTTAAGAACTCTTTTTCTTGTTTCTATTGTCAAAAATGGATTGCGTAGTATTTTCCTCACTTTTTGGAAAGCTGCTTTTGCCTGAGCCATTCTACATCTCACCTCTTTTGTACATCTTCCGTCAATGGACGGAATGGACATACTCATGTTCACATTGTATTGTAATATCACCATTGGTGTTTAAACTATTGAGTAACCGCCAGGTTTCAAGCGAGTGGACAAACCTGTATAATGCACTAGATTTGCCACCCTTGTGCACACATCCAGATCAGTGAACCCCAACTAAGATCCCAGTCCACCTCTTTGTTGTGGGTCTGGAAATAGATTGACCCAAAAAAACTCCATATCTTTACAGCATTTTTCCATTACTGGGTCTGCAAGGGAGGCTTATACAATCGGAGAATAAAGTCTGCTTGTCCAGGGCAGATGCAGCGAGGTGTACTGGTCTGAGTTATTATTTCAACCCTGATAACAAAAACGTTTGACCTTTCCGGAACTCAATGCTGCATTCTCCTGCTTTGGAGCCAGACAAGTTATCAATTCGGCCACCCACTCTCCATAAACTAATAAATCTGTCTAAATGTGTACGGAGTAGGGCAACCAGTCAGACAAGAATGTTATGCAAAAGTTGGAGCCCATCAAACCAAGAAGTGGAGATACACCAACAGCTTTTTGTCAGCCACAACACGATGCTGATATGCCTATTCAACCATAACTAACGCTACTTCAATTTAAATCACATTTTACGATACTGTCGTTAAAACACAAAAAAAAGTTATTAAAATTTGTTTTACAAATCTTTGGTGAGATAACTTTGGAAGAACAGCAGTTTTAAAAAATTAATGAAACAATTTAAAAGTACAGCCAAAACAAATGAAGTGATGGAGCAATCTGATGAAACAATTTAGAAGTACAGCCAAAACAAATGTGAAGTGATGGAGCAATCTGATGAAACAATTTAGAAGTACAGCCAAAACAAATGTGAAGTGATGGAGCAATCTGATGAAACAATTTAGAAGTACAACCAAAACAAATGTGAAGTGATGGAGCAATCTGATGAAACAATTTAGAAGTACAGCCAAAACAAATGTGAAGTGATGGAGCAATCTGATGAAACAATTTAGAAGTACAGCCAGAACAAACATGAAGTGATAGAGAAATCTGATACAAAAAATTTAAATAATAAAAATGTGTATATGATAACTATGACATATATGACACACTGGCTGTATTTTAAAAAGAGAACAAATCACAAGTAACTGGCTTGGACATTTAGGAAGGTGCATGGTGGGTAAAAGCAACAGAGCATGGCAAACCATAGATTTTAATTAAATTTTAAAACTAATTTAAATGGTTCAATCGCAATCTAGTGTTAATGTCCTTTCTATAGGGAAAAATAATGGGGATTAGTCATTGGGCCAACCTAGAGATGAAATGACCACTGGGGCCACAAATAACAGCAAATAAACAAATAAATAACACAGTAAAACAGTGAACTGAAGACAAAACAATATTTTATTGTTAAAAATCAATGTTTTTTTATGTGAATAAAAGACAAAACAGTATTATTTTATTTAAAAAATCAAAGTGAATAAAAGACAAAGCAATCATGTTTTATTGTTAAAATCAACAAATTAGAAACTGATGTCCCAAAAATCAGTGAAACAAAACTACTTGCCTGTCATCGTCATCATCATCCTTAGTCTTGCCTTTCTTCTTCTTTTTGTCTTTCTTGCTGATGTTTGATTTATCACCGGCTTTGTCGTCACCTTTCTGTCCCATTTGTAACGAAGTGGCATCAGTGTCGTCACTGAAAAACATTGGTCACATTGGAGGAAAAGGATAAAGATACCAACAGATAATAATAATTATCTTTATAACATGTTCACGATGGTCACATGTTGGACATGTGATGAGAAGAGATAATAACCGGACAGCAAAGCAAGCCCTTATGTGGGAAACAACAGGTAAGAGGAAAAGAGGAAGACCAGAGAGACACCGAGAAGAACATTGATGAGAGAGGCAAGAGCAGCAGAAATTGGCTCCCTCAATGAGATAGAGCTGCTTGCACAGAACAGAGACAAATGGCAAGATTTGATAAAATATCTTTAAAAGAATTGAAAACTGCTAGAACAAAATTCAGATAAGAGAGGAAGTATCTTGGTCTACGCCCTATGGGCCGGCTACGGCTCGAAAGGTCAATAGATAACAAGATCTCTTCTTATTAGCGTACACCCGTTTAGTGGGCATGGAAGTGTTATAGTTTATTATAGTATCACTGTCACTTCAAAAGTACTCTAATTTTTTTATAGATGAGAATTTTGACATTTCTGCCCAGGCAGCGCCATTTCTGGCCTATGCTTTTTGATTTCCAAATGCCAAGAATTCTGTAATTAACGTGCCCATTCTGTGCTAGGGACCTCCTGTTTTTTGCTATTAACCGAGAGGGCTAGACATCAAATCTCACTGCCCAGCGACCAGGGTAGGGTAAAGTCACGAAGAAACCACACTTCTTTATATTCATTTTCTTGATCTTCAACCTTTCCGTGATGTTAGACACTGTATAGGGCATGTAGTATTTTTCGCCATCCTAGGAGGGAGCCGCGATAGCTCAGTGGTTAGCGAACTGGAGGACTACAAAGGACAAGGGGTAGGGTTCGATCCCAACCGACGGCTTCCGGGTTCACCCAGTCTTTAATGGGTACCGGATGTTTTTCTGGGAAAGTGAAGTGGCACGGGCATAATACTGACCACATTACCCCAAAAATCATGTGCCGAAGGTCTGTAAAATTTATGGTCACTAACACCATATTCCCCATACGCCTCTTGACGTGACGGGGGTACTTTACTTTACTTATTCTAGGCGAGATGTTCAATCTTATCTAATGAGTCTATGCCTGCCAACTTTACTTCTCTTATCAGTGTTTTTAGTGTCTCTTTAGGTCTTCAATATCTATATTTAAAAAAAAAAATCAATTTAAGTAAATTTTACATGTCTGGTTATTTTAGTATCAATAAAATTTACAGGAGAAAAATCTGTTACGTGAAAAAATTATTCAATGTAACAAAATTACTTCCACTTTTTGGTGGTTTGGAGTAATTAATTTGTAAATACCTGAAAAACTTGAGCTATTTAATTAGCTTTTAGGAGTACAGCTTACTCATGTGTAAGTACACAAGTAGATCATAATTATGAGAGTATACCATTGAGTTATTTGTGGGTCATCATCATTGCACTCCGAACATGTCCATAGGTGCTCAGATCTCCTCCTCAGCAATTCCCTCAGTGTCCAGCGACTGATGACTCCAGTTCTATGTTGGTTGATAAGTCTTCTTACACGGCCACTAAGTTTCTCATTTCTGACTGTGCCCATCTTAACTCCCATTTCTATCATCCGAAGAAGTGACGTGGATCTATGTTTGTCGAAGTCATGTGCTCTTCCCACATCTCGGAGGGCATTGATGATGTCCACCCAATCCATTATAGAGAGTATATTATATTATACATATATTATACATTACAGAGAGTATACCATAAACATGAACCTCATGAGCAAGTATGTCATACAAATTAGCAAGTATATGAGCAACTATACCATAAATATGAGAAGCTGAGTCTCAGACCAAAGCTTCAGGGAACTGCTCCAGTCCAGCATAATCCAGCTATCAATGAATCCCTAACCTACAGGATGGGTCCGTACGACACTTAGTTCACCTGTCGCCTCAGCTAAAATTACTGATACGTATTGTGAGGTCTCAAACATGATATCACAGCAATATCGCATTGTTATCATGCTACCTTAGACTTATATGACTACCTTCACTGTAGTTTAAAAACTAAAGTTTCACTTAAACAAACTTTCAATTTCAATGATTAAAATATAATCTCTTGATATTTTGGAAAATTAAATGATCATGAGATGAACAAGTAATTTCAATTTATACTGAAATCAACAAGTCATTGCACCATTGTGGCATCAGAACAATATGACAAATGTTTATTTTTAGATCACTATTTTTAATGATAGTGAAACTTCCTTTGCTGATCTTTCCAGTTCAAAGCACAAGGATCTTAGGATTACACAGTAGCCACATTTACTTTTAAGTTGAAAAAACAGATTTTTTATATTCAACTATAAATTTATAAATATAGTTACTACTTACAATATGACTTTAGTAAATTAAAATCTGTTGTTAGTTTTCTATTTTTGGGAGTTTGTCACTTTGAGTGTAATATTATTTAATTTATATTTATTTTACAAAAATGAACACCTGATGAATGCATGCAGTCAGTTGAGTCAGTCATGCAGCATTATGTGATGAAGTAGAAACAAAAGACTGTGGAGCTGGAGATGTATTTGGGAGGTAATAATAATATATCAATAGTGTGAAAAAATATGAAGTTATTATATTTAGGCTTGTTTATAGTTTATTTATTATACACAGGAATTGAGGAATTGTGTGGGAGTCCAGAGCAAATATCGAAAATGAAAAATGTAAGTAACTACAAAGATGTCACTATAATTGTTTATAAACTAAATACATAAATATTAAAATGATTAATAGTGCATTATTAATTAAACTAAGAACGAACAGAAGTAAATTGAGAATTTAAATAAAACGCAACTGGGGAGACAAGGACCGTACGATTACTGGACTATGAAGTTCAATTTACAACCCAACGAACATTATTAGTTCCGAACAACACCACCAAGTGTACACACACGATCGGATCTCTATTGTTTGGACAAATAAACATATCATTTTATCTTGACGATCTAAGTTTGTACTCCTCCCATCTCTCATTGTGTATATTAGACCCAATCTTATGATCAATCTCTGTCATGCCAAGCCATCACCATCATCACCTCTACCCTACTGACTAGTCTAGCGTGTTTTCATCGTCGAGTCAAGCACACAAACAGGACCACTTCTTGTGTCAACTTACAGATACTCGTCACCTCCTTTACTCTCTTTCTTTGGCTTCCCCATTGTCAGGTATTATCGTTAGACGCTTTCATAAATGATTACAGCCCTTTTAGAAGTCCTTTAGTGATGTACAAATGAAGAATTTGCCGATGAAAGTAGTTGATATTCTCGTTAGCTCCAGCAGAAATGTGTTATTTCTGTCCCAGCATGAAGTCTTTACTTCCGGTTGTGGGGAGTTCTGGGACAGGAGTCGAGATAAATGTGACTTTTGGAGTGGAGAGTCGGAGATGTCAAGGAGAATGGGAGAAGGGAATAAATTGGACTTTTGGAATGGAGAGTCTGGAATATGAGGGAGAATGGGAGAAAGGAATAAATGGGTCTTTTGGAATGGAGAGTTTGGAATATGAGGGAGAAGGGAATAAATGGGTCTTTTGGAATGGAGAGTCTGGAATATGAGAGAGAATGGGAGAAGGGAATAAATTTAGCTTTTGGAATAAATAGTCTGGAATATAAGGGAGAATGAGAGAAGGGAATAAATGTAACTTTCGGGGTGTAGATTCGGGAATATGAGGGAGAATGAGAGAAGGGAATAAATGTAACTTTGGGGTGTAGATTCGGGAATATGAGGGAGAATGAAAGAAAGGAATAAATGTTACTTTCGGAGTGGAAAGTCGGATATGAGGGAGAATGATAGAAGGGAATAAATATGACTTTTGGAGTTGAAAGTCGGGAATATGAGGGAGAACGAGAGAAAGGAATAAATGTGCCTTTGGAGCGGAAAGTCAGGAATATGAGGGAGATTGAGAGAAGGGAATAAATGTAACTTTTGTGGTGTAGATTCGGGAATATGAGGGAGAATTAGAGAAGGGAAGTGTAGAGTCGCGATATGAGGGAGAATGAGAGAAGTGAATAAATGTAACTTTGTAGTGGAGAGTCGGGAATATGGGGGGAAATGGGAGAATGGAATAAATGGGATTTTGGAGTGGAGAGTCGGGAATATAGGGGAGAATGGGAGAATGAAATAAATGAGACTTTTGAAGTGAAGAGAGAGAGAGAGAGAGAGAGAGAGAGAGAGAGAGAGAGAGGGAGGGAAATAAATTATCCTTTTTTTGTGTGGAGAGATGGTAATTTGGGGACAGAAGAGAATACACATGCTGTTGTTGTTTGCAGCAAGCTGAGATATCTGACGGACCAACACATCCGACATTTGAATACGACTTTTGAGCACCTAGAAAAATGTTGAGAATACCGTGGACAGCGAAGAAGCATTTTGTTGGAATGGAGAAATAGCAGTTTGGTGGCAAATCAACAACAACAAAATCAAATAAATAAATGGAGACGAAGGCGCGCCTCCCAGCACCAGAGCTGGAAGTTGTCAGCGACCCACAGCTTATGGCTTGCGCCAGGATCGGTGAACCAGAACCAATCCAGACCCTGCTCCACCTCTCCGCGGTGCCTCTAGTAACAGTGTAACCTGTCTAGTCTGGCCGAGGATCGAAGAGGGAAGACAACCTGGTACTAAAAAATGTCGTGCTGAAGTCGGATGTGTTGGGCCGAAAGGCGCAAATATAACAGTTATACTGCAAACAGTTATACTGCAAACAGTTATACTGCAAACCACAACACAACGCAGACATGCCTACTTAACGTCCTTTTAAGGGCGGATGATGAAGAGGAATATTCTTGTCTACCAGAATACTCTAGAATACTTTAGTCATCGGGCGAACGCAGACAAGCAAGCAAATAAATGATAGGGTAGCCAAAGAAACAAAACAAAGATTGGGTAAATACTTCGTTGGATACTTCTTAAATGTTATATAGATCCAGTCTTAACATATGGATGTGAATCATGGACAATAGAACAACAGATAAGCAAATAATTGGAGGCTGTAGAAATGTGGTTTTACAAAGAATGTTGAGAATACCATGGACAGCTAAGAAGAGTAATGAAAATGTTCTGAAAGAGGCCAAAGCAAAAAGAGAGCTAATTTCCAATATTAGGAAGAAACAATCATCATTTTTTTGGTCCATGTAATTAGAAGGGAACAACTGGAATATATTGTGACAACTGGGAAAATTGAGGGATGAAGAGATAGAGGGAAGCAAAGAGAAACGATTCCAGATAGCTTAAGAGAATGGCTTGGCAGAAGGTCAACAACAGAAATGATAAATAACTGTCCACATTGAGAGACATGATTACCAACGACAGCAGACACGGTACTTGATGATGATGATCATGATGGTGGTGGTAAATTGCCGTACATCAAGGTTTGATTTCATTGGTCAATCACTTCTTACGTCCACTACGTGGAGGTGGGGTATGCACTTGATTGGATATCGGTCACCTCTTCTGGTGGTCATTGCCAGCTATAAGTTTCTGATCGCATTTAACCAAAGTGATATTGAGTATCTCTGACCCGAGTCCGTTTGTTTTCTATGGCCATCAACATATTGATGTTGTGGTCAGTATAAAGCAAACCTCCGCATAGAACTCGTAGGTACCCATTTTCAAATGCAAAGTTGATCAATAAAATAACTCTGGAATGTTCGAATGTCTTCTGCAGCTCTACTCACTACCTAGCGTGATGTTTTATATTTGTGCTATTTCTTGAAATGTTTGAAATCCGAATCATTTTTTAAATTAGAAATAATGGAGACGGAATTAATCCGTTCCCAGACCGTAACTAATAACCATTTTGATTAAGTTCAAGCAAAAAGTACACACACATTACAGTGAAGATAACACAATGGATTGCCATAAACAATCAATTAAAACAGGAAAACAATAGACAAAATATGTCATTACTACATAATAAAATGAAAATTGCATTTACTGTAACTTAGTGCTTGTTGGTGGTGACCTGTATGGATGGTGGAGAGGAAGAGAAAGGTTACTGTTTTATAAAGGAAGTACCTTTCATGAACAAACGAAATAACTTTACTACAGGTGCTCTCTCTCTATCTCTAAATCTCTCTCTCTCTCTCTCTCTCTCTATATATATATATATATATATATATATATATATATATATATATATATGTGTGTGTGTGTGTGTGTGTTTTATGACAGTGTACACTACTAAGTGGGTTTGCTTCATTGTCTCATTTCTCTAATTTCTCGTTACACTACTGAGTGAGTTTTGCTTCATTGTCTCATTTCTCTAATTTCTCGTTACACTACTGAGTGAGTTTTGCTTCATTGTCTCATTTCTCTAATTTCTCGTTACACTACTGAGTGAGTTTTGCTTCATTGTATCATTTCTCTAATTTCTCGTTACACTACTAAGTGGGTTTTGCTTCATTGTATCATTTCTCTAATTTCTCGTTACACTACTGAGTGAGTTTTGCTTCATTGTATCATTTCTCTAATTTCTCGTTACACTACTAAGTGGGTTTGCTTCATTGTATCATTTCTCTAATTTCTCGTTACACTACTGAGTGAGTTTTGCTTCATTGTATCATTTCTCTAATTTCTCGTTACACTACTGAGTGAGTTTTGCTTCATTGTCTCATTTCTCTAATTTCTCGTTACACTACTAAGTGAGTTTTTGTTCACTTTCTCTTGTTCTCTTATGTCTCGTTACGCTACTGAGTGAGTTTTTGTTCACTTTCTCTTGTTCTCTTATGTCTCGTTACGCTACTGAGTGAGTTTTTGTTCATTGTCTCTCATTTCTAGATCCGCCATACACGTACCACTTTCATGCTTCGCGATAAGTGCCTTTAACACTTCAGCCACCGACACTACAACCGAACTCTGTTTCGTTGCTTCCACTCTTATCTTCGTTGCTTCCACTCTTATCTTCGCTGCTTCCACTCTTATCTTCGTTGCTTCCACTCTTATCTTCGCTGCTTCCACTCTTATCTTCGCTGCTTCCACTCTTATCTTCGTTGCTTCCACTCTTATCTTCGTTGCTTCCACTCTTACCTTCGTTGCTTCCACTCTTACCTTCGTTGCTTCCACTCTTATCTTCGTTGCTTCCACTCTTATCTTCGTTGCTTCCACTCTTATCTTCGTTGCTTCCACTCTTATCTTCGTTGCTTCCACTCTTATCTTCGTTGCTTCCACTCTTATCTTCGCTGCTTCCACTCTTATCTTCGTTGCTTCCACTCTTACCTTCGCTGCTTCCACTCTTACCTTCGTTGCTTCCACTCTTACCTTCGTTGCTTCCACTCTTACCTTCGCTGCTTCCACTCTTATCTTCGTTGCTTCCACTCTTATCTTCGTTGCTTCCACTCTTATCTTCGTTGCTTCCACTCTTATCTTCGTTGCTTCCACTCTTATCTTCGTTGCTTCCACTCTTATCTTCGTTGCTTCCACTCTTATCTTCGTTGCTTCCACTCTTATCTTTGTTGCTTCCACTCTTATCTTCGCTGCTTCCACTCTTATCTTCGTTGCTTCCACTCTTACCTTCGTTGCTTCCACTCTTATCTTCGTTGCTTCCACTCTTATCTTCGTTGCTTCCACTCTTATCTTCGTTGCTTCCACTTTTATCTTCGTTGCCTCCACTCTTATCTTCGCTGCTTCCACTCTTATCTTCGCTGCTTCCACTCTTATCTTCGTTGCTTCCACTCTTATCTTCGCTGCCTCCTCTCTTATCTTCGTTGCCTCCACTCTTATCTTCGTTGCTTCCACTCTTATCTTCGTTGCTTCCACTCTTATCTTCGTTGCTTAAACTCTTATCTTCGTTGCCTCCACTCTTATCTTCGTTGCTTCCACTCTTATCTTCGTTGCTTCCACTCTTATCTTCGTTGCCTCCACTCTTATCTTCGTTGCTTCCACTCTTATCTTCGTTGCTTCCACTCTTATCTTCGTTGCTTCCACTCTTATCTTCGTTGCTTCCACTCTTATCTTCAATGATATCGTTAGAAGTTATATGTCATATATAACCACACACATTAAAATACAGGGGATAAAGTGTGCTGAAACACACATTAAAATACAGGGGATAAAGTGTGCTGAAACACACATTAAAATACAGGGATAAAGTGTGCTGAAACACACATTAAGATACAGGGGATAAAGTGTGCTGAAACACACATTAAGATACAGGGGATAAAGTGTGCTGAAACACACATTAAAATACAGGTGATAAAGTGTGCTGAAACACACATTAAAATACAGGTGATAAAGTGTGCTGAAACACACATTAAAATACAGGTGATAAAGTGTGCTGAAACACACATTAAAATACAGGGGATAAAGTGTGCTGAAACACACATTAAGATACAGGGGATAAAGTGTGCTGAAACACACATTAAAATACAGGGGATAAAGTGTGCTAAAACACACATTAAAATACAGGGGATAAAGTGTGCTGAAACACACATTAAGATACAGGGGATAAAGTGTGCTAAAACACACCAGTGATACTCATGAGATATTGTTGGTGTTCTTGTCCACACCGACGGTAAAAGTGCATTTCGAACATAAAAGCATCGTTCAAGCTCCGGGTAACAATTCTCTCGAATTGGAACGGTCGATGTTAGGGTAGTTCGTAATACGAGGTTTTGTTGTAAATCGGAAATCTAGCGGAACATTATTGCTATTAAACTAGTAACGTCCCTTAACTGCTTATATATATATTAAATTATGTATTCTCATGTTTGCTTCCCTTGGGTAATCTATGTTATATTTTCACGTTTTCAGGTCCACCTTAAACAGATGAGATTAAGAGGATTCTATTTGCAGACGATCAGGCACTAATACATGACAAAATAGTGGACCTACAAGAACACTTAAATAGACTCAACAGCGCAGGCACTCAATACAACATGAAAAGCAACACCAGGAAGACGGAAGTCATGAATATGGCGAAAGAGAAACAGAACATTAATATAACAATGGAAGGCAGAAAACTAAAACAGGTGGAAGAATTTAGATTCAGCCCGAGATAGCTCGCATCAAGACTAGAGAGCCAAAAAGATGATAAAAGACTCTACTACTCCTCCAAGAGACTGGCAAAGCAAATAAAGCGAGCAGGGATCAAAGAAGGAAGGCATCCTGTTATATGAACAGAGGACAACCTCAAGAAACACTCAAAAGAACTCTAACAAAAGAGGCAAGGTTGGCAGGCATAAACTTACTGTCTATAATCGAAAACCTCGCGCAGTATGGAGACATTTGGCTGGAGACTACAAACCATATGTGTGGTCTAACGGCGTTGGAATGATCCAGAAAAGAGACAATTGGCGGGAGACTCTACGAGTCACATCTAACAACGCTGGAATGATCCAGAATAGAGACAATTGGCGGGAGACTCTACGAGTCACATCTAACAACGCTGAAATGATCCAGAATAGAGACAATTGGCGGGAGACTCTACGAGTCCCATCTAACAACGCTGGAATGATCCAGAATAGAGACATTTGGCGGGAGACTCTACGAGTCACATCTAACAGCGCTGGAAGTATCCAGAATAGAGACATTTGGCGGGAGACTCTACGAGTCCCATCTAACAGCGCTGGAAGTATCCAGAATAGAGACATTTGGCGGGAGACTCTACGAGTCCCATCTAACGGCGCTGGAAGTATCCAGAATAGAGACAATTGTTGGGAGACTCTACGAGTCACATCTAACGGCACTGGAAGTATCCAGAATAGAGACAATTGGCGGGAGACTCTACGAGTCCCATCTAACGGCACTGGAAGTATCCAGAATAGAGACATCTGGCGGGAGACTCTACGAGTCACATCTAACGGCATTGGAAGTATCCAGAATATAGATAACTGACTTATCATGACTGCTTGCTACCAACCGTCTGTCAAGACGACAAAGGCCATATATATTTTAAATTTTAATTTGATGACTCAGATCTGTTGATATTAAGCATATATTATTAGTCAGATCTGTTGATATTAAGCATATATTATTAGTCAGATCTGTTGATATTAAGCATATATTATTAGTCAGATCTTGTAGACGAGCAAACATTTAATGTTATTTTGTTCCCAGCTGTAATTACCCCTAACCGCAGCGATATCAAGACACGGCGATAGCGTTTCATTTCTGAGATGATGATTAACTCCCCATGGCATCTGTGTTCTCTAAACTTTGATCCTGTTTTCTCCATTTCTGATTGGATAATAAGAGTATTTCAGACACGCCCACGACTCAGTCTTGCATTTATTATTTGGATAGTTTTCTTTGTGTTGGCTGATTGTGTGTCTCTACTGGGTTCCAAAGGATAGGCCATTTATCAGAGGCGTAGACAGAGTCATCATCATCGAGTGCCTTCTCAGCAACGAAGGTTGGCTACCATGGATCGCCATTCTATTCTGTTTCTTGCTTTTGTGGTGCAGGCTGACATAGATTGACTTGTCTATCTTTTGATGTTACTCGTCCATGTTAGTCTTGGTCTGCCTCTGCCTCTTTTACCTTGTATTTTCCCTTCCAATATTACTTTTAGTAGGCTGTTGTGTCTTTTAACATGCCCCAAAAATTTCATTTGTCTTGTCTTAATTGTATTTAGTAGTTCTCGTTTTATTTTCAGTTGTTTTAAAACTTCATCGTTTGTTATCTTTTGTTTCCATCCAATTCTACCTAATCTTCTATAAATCCCCATTTCAAAGGCTTCAATTTTCTGTTCTGTTTTCTTGTCTAATGTCCATGTTTCTGCACCATATAGGAATATTGAGAAGACGTAACATTTTGACATTCTTAGTTTCAGCCCTGCTGATATTTGTTTTGTTGTTAGTATATTTTTCATGGCATTAAAATTACTTTTTGCCATACCTATTCTTTTGTTTATTTCAATTGTAGACAGAGTGGGAGAATCAAATATGCGGTAATAGGTTTTATAAGGCAGGGAAGGGAGATTAATGTTAGGAAACTTACCTTTTTTGTTGTTGTTGTTGTTCTTCTCTTTTCTTCTTCCTCCTCCTCTTCTTGTTATTCTTCTTCGTCTTCTTCTTCATCATCATTAACATCTTTGTTTTTTTTTCTTCTTTCATTTTTTGATCTTCTTCTTTTCATTCCTTCCTCTCCATAGTGTGACAGTCGCGATAGCTCGCTGGTTAAAGAATTGGACTACAAAGGAAATGAGGTCGGGTTCGGTCCTGATCGACGGCTTCCGGGTTCATCCAGCCTTAAATTGGTGAATGGTTATTTTCTGGGAAAGTAAAGCGGCACGGACGTAATACCGACCACATTACCCCAGAAATCATGTGCCGAGGGTCTGTAAAATTTATGGTCACTAACACCATATTCCATATACGCCACTTGGCATTTTTTTTTAAAATTCAAAGTCTTCTTGTTTACCTCCTCTGAGTTCGCATTAATCGTCGTTAAAAGGGCGTTAAAAGGGCGTTAAAATCGTAGACACTTTGCGTTGTCGCTGACAGCAATTTGTTATGTTTTATTATTATTTT
Source organism: Megaustenia siamemsis (assembly GCA_032433765.1). Taxonomy (NCBI): domain Eukaryota; kingdom Metazoa; phylum Mollusca; class Gastropoda; order Stylommatophora; family Ariophantidae; genus Megaustenia; species Megaustenia siamemsis. Next base: position 37,890,797 of record JAVIAB010000102.1, read on the forward strand.
GCCCTAAATATCCGACTTCAAAACGGATTAGAAAGATCAATAATGGAAGGCATAGTTCCAAGATGACTAGACACAGGCAGACCAAGAAGAAGGTGGTGTTGGTTTAAAGGCATCTAGGAGAACACGAACATGACGACAGTAGAAGTGAGAAATCTGGCTAGAGTCAGAGATTCTTTCAGATGGGCTGTGGGAGATCTGGCTAGAGACAGAGATTCTTTCAGATGGGCTGTGGGAGATCTGGCTAGAGACAGAGATTCTTTCAGATGGGCTGTGGGAGATCTAGCTAGAGTCAGAGATTCTTTCAGATGGGCTGTGGGAGATCTAGCTAGAGTCAGAGATTCTTTCAGATGGGCTGTGGGAGATCTGGCTAGAGACAGAGATTCTTTCAGATGGGCTGTGGGAGATCTAGCTAGAGTCAGAGATTCTTTCAGACGGGCTGTGATGAATGCAACGTTCTGTGGGAGATCTGGCTAGAGACAGAGATTCTTTCAGATGGGCTGTGGTGAATGTAACGTTCTGTGGGAGATCTAGCTAGAGACAGAGATTCTTTCAGATGGGCTGTGGTGAGAGCAACGTTCTGTGGGAGATCTAGCTAGAGACAGAGATTCTTTCAGATGGGCTGTGGTGAGAGCAACGTTCTGTGGGAGATCTGGCTAGAGACAGAGATTCTTTCAGATGGGCTGTGGTGAGAGCAACGTTCTGTGGGAGATCTGGCTAGAGACAGAGATTCTTTCAGATGGGCTGTGGTGAATGTAACGTTCTGTGGGAGATCTGGCTAGAGACAGAGATTCTTTCAGATGGGCTGTGGTGAATGTAACGTTCTGTGGGAGATCTAGCTAGAGACAGAGATTCTTTCAGATGGGCTGTGGTGAGAGCAACGTTCTGTGGGAGATCTAGCTAGAGACAGAGATTCTTTCAGATGGGCTGTGGTGAGAGCAACGTTCTGTGGGAGATCTGGCTAGAGACAGAGATTCTTTCAGATGGGCTGTGGTGAGAGCAACGTTCTGTGGGAGATCTGGCTAGAGACAGAGATTCTTTCAGATGGGCTGTGGTGAGAGCAACGTTCTGTGGGAGATCTGGCTAGAGACAGAGATTCTTTCAGATGGGCTGTGGTGAGAGCAACGTTCTGTGGAGATCTGGCTAGAGACAGAGATTCTTTCAGATGGGCTGTGGTGAGAGCAACGTTCTGTGGGAGATCTGGCTAGAGACAGAGATTCTTTCAGACGGGTTGTGGTGAGAGCAACGTTCTGTGGGAGATCTAGCTAGAGACAGAGATTCTTTCAGATGGGCTGTGGTGAGAGCAACGTTCTGTGGGAGATCTAGCTAGAGACAGAGATTCTTTCAGATGGGCTGTGATGAATGCAACGTTCTGTGGGAGATCTGGCTAGAGACAGAGATTCTTTCAGATGGGCTGTGATGAATGCAACGTTCTGTGGGAGATCTAGCTAGAGACAGAGATTCTTTCAGACGGGCTATGGTGAATGTAACGTTCTGCAAATGACATGCAACCTGATGATAATAAACATGAAAGATTTTCCCGCCATTAACGGCTACACTTGAGATACAACTCTCTATAAAGCGGTTGTCAGGCTCGTCTAGCAGACATCGGCGATTGATGCAAGTAATAATTGAGTTTTAATATTCATGAAGTGGGGGGGGGGGGGGGAGATGGAAGTTCGGGTGATGTTCGACTCCACCACGTGGGTGCTCAATGGGCTTTATGTCCATGTTACATGAAGATTTATTTTTATTGGGGGGGGGGGGGGGAAGAAAAATATGACTGAATTTGTTATGCAGAGATTACGGAGTCGGGCTGAGGAAACTTCTACAGGAGACACCAATTACATTTCCGTCCGGCAGCAGGGAACTCATTAAAGGTTGTGCAATGAGAGAAAGATGGCAGATTGAGGACCGATATAGCGGGCTTGACTTCGTTTAATTGCAATTGAGTATCAGTGAGCAGACCATTGAGCTATCTGAATGATATTTTGTTAATCCTAAAGTTGATTAAATCCAATGTTAAATCAGTCCTGTTATATGACTAGAAGCATGGATAAAAAAAAAAAAAATTAGTCAGTAAGTTACAGACCTTCATTAATGGATGCTTGCGCAGAATACAAGGATGAAAATGGCAGGGCAAAATCACTAACATAGAATTATGGGAAAGTACCAGTCAAATACCAGTGGATAAAGAGATACAGAGAAGACGATGGCGCTGGATAGGACACGCACTATCTTTACGACACATAGTACCATTGCTGGTGTATGTCGGGGGGCAACGATAGAACCAGAGGGATAAAGGCCGCTTGGTCAAAGAAATCGCCACGACGTGTGCGACTCAAGATTTTTATTTCACATGTGAATTGAGAGTATTACACAACAGGCCCTTTTTTGGATTCGTCAGAGTTAACACCATCAACATCATGCTCTGAAAAAGCTAGGAATAATTCCTGTCATAGAGTGCATCAAGAAATAACAGATAAGATGGTTTGGCCACGTGATAAGACAGAAAGATCACAACACAACAACCTTCAATAAACGTTGCGCGAATACGCGACTCAAGGACCGACCACGAAAAAGATGGATTGATGGAATATTAGAAACGGTAGGAAACATAACAGCAGCAGGAGAGGCGAACATAAGAGAAAAATAAACAAACAAACAAAACCAAACTACAAATGATATCTCAGGGAATCATAGGAGGAAGTGGTATATATTACAGCACTCAGAAAACATTACAAATAAACAACAGAAAAAAAACAACAAAGAACAACATATGGTCCGAAGCAGGATCGAACCCGTACTCCCTGGCACTGCGCCTTGCCACGAGATGCCGAACGCTAGGGAACACTGATACTCAGCTAACCAAAAAATTAGCTATCGTGGACGATGTCTTTTGCGCAGGTGTTCTCATGACTATAGCATAGGTTACGGTCACAGCTCGAAAATGATATCTCTCCCGGAAGACAGTTAAGGAAGGAACAGATAAGTAGGCCACTAGTTCATATCCCATCTTCGGTAGATATCTCATTTAACAATGGTTTCCCCGTTAATGGGCGTGTATGTCTCACTCTTTCTCGACTCTTAACCGCCAAGTATTTTTAACGTGCGCTGAGGGCACTCACATTTTTCACTGTTATACGAGATGGCCAAACATGGGATCTCACTACCCAGAAATGGCCAAACATGGGATATCACTACCCAGAGATGGCCAAATATGAGATCTCACTACCCAGAGATGGCCAAACATGGGATCTCACTTTCGAGAGATGACCAAAAATGGAATCTCACTACCCAGGGATAGCTAAACATGGGATCTCAGTACCAAGAGATGGCCAAACATGGGATCTCAGTACCAAGAGATGGCCAAACATGGGATCTCACTACCCAGAGACTAGTGGAGAGTATAACCACGAAGATACCACGTGTTCGAACAAAAAAATTCCTACCGCTTGTTATTGGATTTGAACCCGGAATCTTCTTGTATAGAGGCCAACGTCTTACCTCTGGACCACCCAGTCACACTTAATTTGCTTACTGACGTCTTGGGGTCAAAAGACGAAAAATATCGCAGCTAGCTGTATACGATTACAGCGTATCAACGCCCTTTTAACACCATTATCACGACAGACAGTGAAATAAGGTAATGATTGGATGGATACAGAAAGGAAGAAAGAAAGGAAGGAAGAAAGAAAGAAAGAAAGAAAGAAAGAAAGAAAGAAAGAAAGAAAGAAAGGAAGGAAGAAAGAAAGAAAGGAAGAAAGAAAGAAAGGAATAAAGGAAGGAAGAAAGAAAGAAAGAAAGGAAGGAAGGAAGAAAGAAAGAAAGAAAGGAAGAAGAAAGAAAGAAAGGAAGGAAGGAAGGAAGGAACAAAGAAAGAAAGGAAGAAAGAAAGAAAGAAAGAAAGAAAGAAAGAAAGAAGGAAGGAAGGAAGGAAGGAAGAAAGAAAGAAGAAAGGAAGGAAGGAAGGAAGAAAGAAAGAAAGGAAGAAAGGAAGGAAGGAAGGAAGGAAGGAAGGAAGGAAGGAAGGAAGGAAGGAAGGAAGGAAGGAAGGAAGGAAGGAAGGAAGGAAGGAAGGAAGGAAGGAAGGAAGGAAGGAAGGAAGAAAAAAAGAAAGAAAGAAAGGAAGAAAGAAAGAAAGAACGTGTGGAACGAACTGTTCCACTTCCAACAAATTACGCCCCTGTCGCAGTTTCCAAACGCTCAACCAATTCTAGACGCCGGTATTTACTTTGCGTAGCGAGCGCCACCAGCAGGCAAGTATTGTTCCTAGCCCCGGTGTATCCGAGTCGAAAGGTTATCAAAACACCGGAATGGAAAGCAATATCCTATTTGCTACTTGAGTGAAGATTCCATATTCTGCTCATAAGACGGTGCCTTTTGTAGCCAATTATTCCTGAGAGATGCCCCATCTGGCCAGCGCGAAAGCAGTGCCGGTTATCAGGAGTTAGAATGGACTGACCCTCAATGGCCTGTCTTGAGAATTGAGAACATGGCTGATTACAAACAGCCAGGAAGTCCTTCAGAATTTAATGAACCATTGATAACTTATTGTCGCAGCCAGGTCCGCAGACTTGAGTCTATCGTCGCTACAAGTCGTCAGCGTTTGACGTGTATTCTTCATATTGAGTACTGGACAAATTGACGCTCATCAACTTGTATGGAAGAGTTCAAGGGTCAAATCCTAACTTGTTAGTAGATTCTTCCTCTTATTCTTCTTCACACTATTCTGCTCTTCTACTTCTTTGCTTCTTCTTCTTGAACACTGCTGGGAGGTGGAGTAGTTTCTTGAGTAGCTCTATTGTTTGAAAACCCAGACGTACACAGTCAGCTGTGAGTCACTGGTGAGCACCTCGAGCCCCGTGAATAACGATGAGTCGCAGCTTAAGACACTTTTACGCTTTTTTAACGGCTTACTAGAGAGAGAGATATATATAGAGTGAGAGAGAGAGAGAGAGAGAAAGTGAGAGAGAGAAAGCAACAAACATCGCAGTGAACACACTATATATATATGGATTCCACTAAAGAAGTGGAGTAACAGCAAATTGGTATGACTGTAAGTGGAGAGTTCAATAAACTGGTATGACTATAAGAGAGGAGAATTCCATAAATTGGTATGACTATAAGAGTGGAGAGTTCAATAAATTGGTATGACTATAAGAGTGGAGAATTCCATAAATTGGTATGACTATAAAAGAGTAAAGTTCTATAAATTGGTATGACTATAAGAGAGAAAAGTTCTATAAATTGGTATGACTATAAGAGAGAAAAGTTCTATAAATTGGTATGACTATAAAAGAGGAAAGTTCTATAAATTGGTATGACTATAAGAGAGGAAAGTTCTATAAATTGGTATGACTATAAGAGAGGAAAGTTCTATAAATTGGTATGACTATAAGAGAAGAAAGTTCTATAAATTGGTATGACTATAAGAGAGAAAAGTTCTATAAATTGGTATGACTATAAGAGAAGAAAGTTCTATAAATTGGCATGACTATAAGATAGAAAAGTTCTATAAATTGGTATGACTATATGAGAAGAAAGTTCTATAAATTGGTATGACTATATGAGAAGAAAGTTCTATAAATTGGTATGACTATAAGAGAAGAAAGTTCTATAAATTGGTATGACTATAAGAGAAGAAAGTTCTATAAATTGGTATGACTATAAGAGAAGAAAGTTCTATAAATTGGTATGACTATAAGAGAAGAAAGTTCAATAAATTGGTATGACTATAAGAGAAGAAAGTTCTATAAATTGGTATGACTATAAGAGAGTAAAGTTCTATGTAATCATACATTTCTTGTTAAGTTACAAGATTGTGAAAGCAAAGTTAGTTCTACCAGCAACTTTTGGAACTTATGAATACACGCTGAAGACAGTTGTCATAGAAACACCCTTGTTGCTGCTATTACAAACAAAGACTTGTTACACCGGAAGCGGTAAATGTTGTTGTAACATTGTTCATGTCCAGGCTTGGCTTATTCCCCCTTTCATTCAGTAACTTCACCTCAGATCTGATGGCTTCAAAGTTCGCTGATATCTCACTGTAAACAATGGCTGCCATTATTCTACATTTACTCGCGTGAATCGAGCCACAGCCGAGCAGTATGTCGAGTTCGTGTTTACTGTTTGTCCCTCGGAGACATTACTTCTTTCTGTTCAAGATGATAAAGTTCTATCTCTGTTTGTGTTAAATATGTAACGTGATAACTGACACTGGGCGGTTCGGCTCTCGCGATGTAACTTTTTGGGATATATGGATGACATCACTGCTGAGATAAGGAAATCGATTCTTGCCAGATGTCTGTCTATGTATATATCATACGATATCAATGTGCGTAGACTTTTATTTTGGTTTCAAGTATGGATTCTTCTTCTTCTTCTTAATTTCTTCTTTCTCGTATTCTTCTTCTTCTCTTTAGTTTTCATCTTTCTCGTATTCTTCTTCTTCTTCCTCTTAATTTTTTCTTCTTTTCCGTATTCTTCTTCTTCTCTTTAGTTTTCATCGTTCTCGTATTCTTCTTCTTCTTCCTCTTAATTTTCTTCTTTTCCGTATTCTTCTTCTTCTCTTTAGTTTTCATCTTTCTCGTATTCTTCTTCTTCTTCCTCTTAATTTTCTTCTTTTCCGTATTCTTCTTCTCTTTAGTTTTCATCTTTCTCGTATTCTTCTTCTTCTTCCTCTTAATTTTCTTCTTTTCCGTATTCTTCTTCTTCTCTTTAGTTTTCATCGTTCTCGTATTCTTCTTCTTCTTCCTCTTAATTTTCTTCTTTTCCGTATTCTTCTTCTTCTCTTTAGTTTTCATCTTTCTCGTATTCTTCTTCTTCTTCCTCTTAATTTTCTTCTTTTTCGTATCCTCCTTCTTCTTCTTCCTATACCATTAGACGTCAATCAATTTCAGTATGGAACTGGTGGGTCTTGAGCCTAGCCCCCTTCCTCGCGACAGAGAGGTTTCGCGTTCAAATCCCGGCTGCACGAGTTGGGATTTGTATTTATGATTTCTCTCTGCAGTAACCAACCCTAGTCTCAGCAACGAGGCCCGGCTTGAAACATCAATTACTTATCGCCGGAAACAAATATGAGTACCTCCGAAGACGGAGTTATCTGCCTGTACGGCGAGGGACCGCTGTGCGCACGGCGGCAAGAGAAAAATGGATAACACGCAGAATTATGTCACTAGTCTCTATGGACTTGGCCAGAGGTGAAAGTCGCGAACACAAAAAAATAATAATAATAATAAATAAATAAATAATCAGTTCGTTGTGCTGACGTCGGATGTGTTGGGACGAAATATCACAGTTTTACTGAAAACTACAGTACAACGTATACACGCCCACTTCATGCCCGTTTAAGAGCGGATGATGAAGAGGTGTATTCCTTTAGTCATTGGGTGAATGCAAGCAAGCAATATAAGGCCGATAAAAGAGTTGGTCAGCTCAAGGATGATGTCATCACTACACAGATTGTGAAGATATGGTACCGGTAATGGTTGTAAGATCTTTCTCTGCTCCTAATAAAAGTATGAAATAGATCAAAGTCATTCAGATGTCATTTTAATCTCTTTTTATAAAAATGCGAAGCTGCTGTAAAGCTGCTGGTCAAGGAGAAAGGATAAAAAAGTGGTATGGTTACAGCTTTACAGAGATGAGCGACAACACAAAATCCAATCGACGTTGCGGCTCAGTACGCCTTCAGTGAGAACAACTGACAACAACAACACACTGCATTCTAACCCGTAGCGTTGTTTTGATTTGATTATCGCACTTATCTCTGTTAAACTGTTATCATACCAGGGGGCCAGTAATGGGGTGTGGTATACACTCCAAGGTATGGTGACAGCTTTACAAAGAAGGAACATAACAAAATACGTTTCGGTCTGTGGCCTTCTTCAGAAGACGGGGACAACGACAACAAACGGTGAGGCACAGATACCTATAGTTAAATGTCGGGTGATAAAGTTAGAGACAGGTAGACGGAGAGATGAGAGATAGGATGGTGAGATGAAGAAGAGATGTGTTACATGTGGGAGGATAGGTGAAGTGTAGAGATATATAAAATTGTAAGTGTAGAGAAATGCTGAGGAGCTGAAAACTAAAGAGTGGAATGTAAATAATGAATTAAACAAATTATATTATAATTATTAATAAAATTAATATATAATTAATAATTAAATACAATTATATTAAAAAACGATGTTATCATACCATTTTCCTCCTTTCACCTCTTATCTGAATGTATGTAATACCAGTATCCATGATACTATGACCTCCACATTTTCTCTGGAGAATGATACTAACGAAAGGTCACATCAGGGTGCTGAAAGACCTAAATTTCTATCCTCCCTACCCAAGAAATTGATCTAGCCCCGTGTCAGAGACCTCAGTTGATCAATTTGCCTCCCCTGCTACCATCAAATCTATTCCTGATTGGAGACGGAAAGGTTTGAATTATCTCCCCTAGCACCCTGGCGGCCATGTTCTTGATTCGTGTTAATGACCTCACAAGGAACACCTCACAGGCTGTATTGATCCCTTCTCTATTATCACAGGATGGCGAAGTATCAGATTTAAATGAGTGTCCCCCCACAGTAAAGATGGCTCACATTAAGGAACCTACAGCAGTGTCATCTTTCTTGCAGCGATGCCATCCTAGTTGGACTGCTAACTAGTTTTGTTTCTTGACTTTCACTCAACAATTCAAGAATTATTGTGATTTATTCTTTACAGTTTCTATGTCACAGATTCAGTTAAATTCTTGTTATTAATCTTCTTCTTCTTCTTCTTCTTCTTCTTCTTCTTCTTCTTCTTCTTCTTCTTCTTCTTCTTCTTCTTCTTCTTCTTATTATTATTATTATTATTATTATTATTCTACTTTTTCTTCTTCTTCCTCCTCTTCTTGTGCTTCTTCTTCCACTTCTTCTGCTTTTTCTTCTTATTATTCTTTTACTTCCACTTCATCTTGTTCTTCTTCTTTCTCTTCTTCCTCTTCTTCTTCTTTTTTTATATTCTTTTACTTCCACTTCTTCTTCCTTTTCTTTCTCTTCTTCCTCTTCTTCTTCTTCTTCTTCCTCTTCCTCTTCTTTCTCTTCTTTCTCTTCTTCTTCCTATTCTTCTTCTTCTACTTCTACTTCTTCTTCTCCTTCCTCTTCTTTCTCTTCTTTCTCTTCTTCTTCCTATTCTTCTTCTTCTTCCTCTTCTTCTTCCTCTTCTTCTTCTTCTTCTTCCTCTTCTTTCTCTTCTTTCTCTTCTTCTTCCTATTCTTCTTCTTCTTCCTCTTCTTCTTCCTCTTCTTCTTCTTCTTCTTCTTTCTCTTCTTCCTCTTCTTCTTCCTATTCTTCTTCTTCCTCTTTCTCTTCTTCCTCTTCTTCTTCCTATTCTTCTTCTTCTTCTTCTTCTTCCTCCTCTTCTTCCTCTTCTTCTTCTTCTTCTTCTTCCTCTTCTTTCTCTTCTTTATCTTCTTCTTCCTCTTCTTCTTCTTTCTCTTCTTCTTCCTCTTCTTCTTCTTTCTCTTCTTCCTCTTCTTCTTTCTCTTCTTTCTCTTCTTTCTCTTCTTCCTCTTCTTCTTCCTCTTCTTTCTCTTCTTCCTCTTCTTCCTCTTCTTCGTCCTCTTCTTCTTCTTCCTCTTCTTTCTCTTCTTCCTCTTCTTCTATACTTCAGCCAACATCTATTGCTATGCATTTAGACATTTAGACCGGCCTGAGTTACGCCTGGCGTCATCACTGGTTCCCCATACTTGTCATGAAGGTAATCACATTCCATAAGGTTACCCCAAATCAGTGCCACTGCACTTTAGCAGATATGACAACAAGAGTGCCCCCCAGTCACTACACTCTAGCAGATATGACAACAAGAGTACCCCCAGTTACTACACTCTAGCAGATATGACAACAAGAGTGTGCCCAGTCACTACACTCTAGCAGATATGACAAGAGTACCCCAGTCACTACACTCTAGCAGATATGACAACAAGAGTACCCCCAGTCACTACACTCTAGCAGATATGACAATAAGAGTGTCCCCAGTCACTACACTCTAGGAGACATGACAGACAACAAGAGTGTCCCCAGTCACTACACTCTAGCAGATATGACAACAAGAGTGTCCCCAGTCACTACACTCTAGCAGATATGACAACAAGAGTGTCCCCAGTCACTATACTCTAGCAGATATGACAACAAGAGTGTCCCCCAGTCACTACACCCTAGCAGATATGACAACAAGAGTGTCCCCAGTTACTACACTCTAGCAGATATGACAACAAGAGTGTCCCCAGTTACTACACTCTAGCAGATATGACAACAAGTGTGCCCCCAGTCACTACACCCTAGCAGATATGACAACAAGAGTACCCCCAGTTACTACACCCTAGCAGATATGACAACAAGAGTACCCCCAGTTACTACACTCTAGCAGATATGACAACAAGAGTGTCCCCAGTTACTACACTCTAGCAGATATGACAACAAGAGTACCCCCAGTTACTACACCCTAGCAGATATGACAACAAGAGTACCCCCAGTCACTACACTCTAGCAGATATGACAACAAGAGTGTCCCCAGTCACTACACTCTAGGAGACATGACAACAAGAGTACCCCCAGTTACTACACTCTAGCAGATATGACAACAAGAGTACCCCCAGTTACTACACTCTAGCAGATATGACAACAAGAGTGTCCCCAGTTACTACACTCTAGCAGATATGACAACAAGAGTACCCCCAGTTACTACACTCTAGCAGATATGACAACAAGAGTACCCCCAGTTACTACACTCTAGCAGATATGACAACAAGAGTGTCCCCAGTCACTACACTCTAGCAGATATGACAACAAGAGTACCCCACAGTTACTACACTCTAGCAGATATGACAACAAGAGTGTCCCCAGTTACTACACTCTAGCAGATATGACAACAAGAGTGTCCCCAGTTACTACACCCTAGCAGATATGACAACAAGAGTACCCCCAGTCACTACACTCTAGCAGATATGACAACAAGAGTGTCCCCAGTCACTACACTCTAGGAGACATGACAACAAGAGTACCCCCAGTTACTACACCCTAGCAGATATGACAACAAGAGTGTCCCCAGTTACTACACTCTAGCAGATATGACAACAAGAGTACCCCCAGTTACTACACCCTAGCAGATATGACAACAAGAGTACCCCCAGTCACTACACTCTAGCAGATATGACAACAAGAGTGTCCCCAGTTACTACACCCTAGCAGATATGACAACAAGAGTACCCCCAGTTACTACACCCTAGCAGATATGACAACAAGAGTACCCCCAGTCACTACACCCTAGCAGATATGACAACAAGAGTGTCCCCAGTTACTACACTCTAGCAGATATGACAACAAGAGTGTCCCCAGTTACTACACTCTAGCAGATATGACAACAAGAGTGTCCCCAGTTACTACACCCTAGCAGATATGACAACAAGAGTACCCCCAGTTACTACACCCTAGCAGATATGACAACAAGAGTACCCCCAGTTACTACACTCTAGCAGATATGACAACAAGAGTGTCCCCAGTCACTACACTCTAGCAGATATGACAAGAGTACCCCCAGTCACTACACTCTAGCAGATAGGACAACAAGAGTACCCCCAGTCACTACACTCTAGCAGATATGACAACAAGAGTGTCCCCAGTCACTACACTCTAGGAGACATGACAGACAACAAGAGTGTCCCCAGTCACTACACTCTAGCAGATATGACAACAAGAGTGTCCCCAGTCACTACACTCTAGCAGATATGACAACAAGAGTGTCCCCAGTCACTACACTCTAGCAGATACGACAACAAGAGTACCCCCAGTCACTACACTCTAGCAGATATGACAACAAGAGTGTCCCCAGTCACTACACCCTAGCAGAGATGACAACAAGAGTGTCCCAGTCACTACACTCTAGCAGAGATGACAACAAGAGTATCCCCAGTCACTACACTCTAGCAGATATAACAACAAGAGTGTCCCAAGTCACTACACTCTAGCAGATATGACAACAAGAGTGTCCCCAGTCACTACACTCTAGCAGATATGACAACAAGAGTGTCCCCAGTCACTACACTCTAGCAGATATGACAACAAGAGTGTCCCCAGTCACTACACCCTAGTAGACATGACAACAAGAGTGCCCCCAGTCACTACACTCTAGCAGATATAACAACAAGAGTGTCCCAAGTCACTACACTCTAGCAGATATGACAACAAGAGTGTCCCCAGTCACTACACTCTAGCAGATATGACAACACGAGTGTCCCCAGTCACTACACCCTAGCAGATATGACAACAAGAGTGTCCCCAATCACTACACCCTAGTAGACATGACAACAAGAGTGTCCCCAGTCACTACACCCTAGTAGACATGACAACAAGAGTGCCCCCAGTCACTACACCCTAGCAGATATGACAACAAGAGTACCCCAGTCACTACACTCTAGCAGATATGACAACAAGAGTGTCCCCAGTTACTACACCCTAGCAGATATGACAACAAGAGTACCCCCAGTTACTACACCCTAGCAGATATGACAACAAGAGTACCCCCAGTCACTACACCCTAGCAGATATGACAACAAGAGTGTCCCCAGTTACTACACTCTAGCAGATATGACAACAAGAGTGTCCCCAGTTACTACACTCTAGCAGATATGACAACAAGAGTGTCCCCAGTTACTACACCCTAGCAGATATGACAACAAGAGTACCCCCAGTTACTACACCCTAGCAGATATGACAACAAGAGTACCCCCAGTTACTACACTCTAGCAGATATGACAACAAGAGTGTCCCCAGTCACTACACTCTAGCAGATATGACAAGAGTACCCCCAGTCACTACACTCTAGCAGATAGGACAACAAGAGTACCCCCAGTCACTACACTCTAGCAGATATGACAACAAGAGTGTCCCCAGTCACTACACTCTAGGAGACATGACAGACAACAAGAGTGTCCCCAGTCACTACACTCTAGCAGATATGACAACAAGAGTGTCCCCAGTCACTACACTCTAGCAGATATGACAACAAGAGTGTCCCCAGTCACTACACTCTAGCAGATATGACAACAAGAGTACCCCCAGTCACTACACTCTAGCAGATATGACAACAAGAGTGTCCCCAGTCACTACACCCTAGCAGAGATGACAACAAGAGTGTCCCAGTCACTACACTCTAGCAGAGATGACAACAAGAGTATCCCCAGTCACTACACTCTAGCAGATATAACAACAAGAGTGTCCCAAGTCACTACACTCTAGCAGATATGACAACAAGAGTGTCCCCAGTCACTACACTCTAGCAGATATGACAACAAGAGTGTCCCCAGTCACTACACTCTAGCAGATATAACAACAAGTGTCCCCAATCACTACACCCTAGTAGACATGACAACAAGAGTGCCCCCAGTCACTACACTCTAGCAGATATAACAACAAGAGTGTCCCAAGTCACTACACTCTAGCAGATATGACAACAAGAGTGTCCCCAGTCACTACACTCTAGCAGATATGACAACACGAGTGTCCCCAGTCACTACACTCTAGCAGATATGACAACACGAGTGTCCCCAGTCACTACACCCTAGCAGATATGACAACAAGAGTGTCCCCAATCACTACACCCTAGTAGACATGACAACAAGAGTGTCCCCAGTCACTACACCCTAGTAGACATGACAACAAGAGTGCCCCCAGTCACTACACCCTAGCAGATATGACAACAAGAGTGTCCCCAGTCACTACACCCTAGTAGATATGACAACAAGAGTGTCCCCAGTCACTACACCCTAGCAGATATGACAACAAGAGTGTCCCCAATCACTACACCCTAGTAGACATGACAACAAGAGTGTCCCCAGTCACTACACTCTAGTAGATATGACAACAAGAGTGTCCCCAGTCACTACACCCTAGTAGACATGACAACAAGAGTGTCCCCAGTCACTACACCCTAGTAGACATGACAACAAGAGTGTCCCCAATCACTACACCCTAGTAGATATGACAACAAGAGTGTCCCCAGTCACTACACCCTAGTAGACATGACAACAAGAGTGTCCCCAATCACTACACCCTAGTAGACATGACAACAAGAGTGCCCCCAGTCACTACACCCTAGTAGACATGACAACAAGAGTGCCCCCAGTCACTACACCCTAGTAGACATGACAACAAGAGTGCCCCAGTCACTACACCCTAGTAGACATGACAACAAGAGTGTCCCCAGTCACTACACCCTAGTAGACATGACAACAAGAGTGTCCCCAGTCACTACACCCTAGTAGACATGACAACAAGAGTGTCCCCAGTCACTACACCCTAGTAGACATGACAACAAGAGTGCCCCCAGTCACTACACCCTAGTAGACATGACAACAAGAGTGCCCCCAGTCACTACACCCTAGTAGACATGACAACAAGAGTGCCCCCAGTCACTACACCCTAGCAGATATGACAACAAGAGTGTCCCCAATCACTACACTCTAGCAGATATGACAACAAGAGTGCCCCCAGTCACTACACCCTAGTAGATATGACAACAAGAGTGTCCCCAGTCACTACACCCTAGTAGATATGACAACAAGAGTGTCCCCAATCACTACACCCTAGTAGATATGACAACAAGAGTGTCCCCAGTCACTACACCCTAGTAGATATGACAACAAGAGTGTCCCCAATCACTACACCCTAGTAGATATGACAACAAGAGTGTCCCCAATCACTACACCCTAGTAGATATGACAACAAGAGTGTCCCCAATCACTACACCCTAGTAGATATGACAACAAGAGTGTCCCCAATCACTACACCCTAGTAGATATGACAACAAGAGTGTCCCCAATCACTACACCCTAGTAGACATGACAACAAGAGTGCCCCCAGTCACTACACCCTAGCAGATATGACAACAAGAGTGTCCCCAATCACTACACCCTAGTAGATATGACAACAAGAGTGTCCCCAGTCACTACACTCTAGCAGATATGACAACAAGAGTGTCCCCAGTCACTACACTCTAGCAGATATGACAACAAGAGTGTCCCCAGTCACTACACCCTTGCTGACATGACAACAAGAGTGTCCCCAGTCACTACACTCTAGCAGACATGACAACAAGAGTGTCCCCAGTCACTACACCCTAGTAGACATGACAACAAGAGTGCCCCCAGTCACTACACCCTTGCTGACATGACAACAAGAGTGCCCCCAGTCACTACACCCTAGCAGACATGACAACAAGAGTGCCCCCAGTCACTACACCCTAGTAGACATGACAACAAGAGTGTCCCCAGTCACTACACCCTAGTAGATATGAAACCAAAAGAGTGTCCCCAGTCACTACACTCTAGTAGATATGACAACAAGAGTGTCCCCAGTCACTACACTCTAGCAGATATGACAACAAGAGTGTCCCCAGTCACTACACCCTAGTAGACATGACAACAATAGTGTCCCCAGTCACTACACCCTAGCAGATATGACAACAAGAGTGCCCCCAGTCACTACACCCTTGCTGACATGACAATAAGAGTGCCCCCAGTCACTACACCCTAGTAGATATGACAACAAGAGTATCCCCAATCACTACACCCTAGTAGATATGACAACAAGAGTGTCCCCAATCACTACACCCTAGTAGATATGACAACAAGAGTACCCCCAGTTACTACACTCTAGCAGATATGACAACAAGAGTACCCCCAGTTACTACACTCTAGCAGATATGACAACAAGAGTGTCCCCAGTTACTACACTCTAGCAGATATGACAACAAGAGTACCCCCAGTTACTACACTCTAGCAGATATGACAACAAGAGTAGCCCCAGTTACTACACTCTAGCAGATATGACAACAAGAGTGTCCCCAGTCACTACACTCTAGCAGATATGACAACAAGAGTACCCCCAGTTACTACACTCTAGCAGATATGACAACAAGAGTGTCCCCAGTTACTACACTCTAGCAGATATGACAACAAGAGTGTCCCCAGTTACTACACCCTAGCAGATATGACAACAAGAGTACCCCAGTCACTACACTCTAGCAGATATGACAACAAGAGTGTCCCCAGTCACTACACTCTAGGAGACATGACAACAAGAGTACCCCCAGTTACTACACCCTAGCAGATATGACAACAAGAGTGTCCCCAGTTACTACACTCTAGCAGATATGACAACAAGAGTACCCCCAGTTACTACACCCTAGCAGATATGACAACAAGAGTACCCCCAGTCACTACACTCTAGCAGATATGACAACAAGAGTGTCCCCAGTTACTACACCCTAGCAGATATGACAACAAGAGTACCCCCAGTTACTACACCCTAGCAGATATGACAACAAGAGTACCCCCAGTCACTACACCCTAGCAGATATGACAACAAGAGTGTCCCCAGTTACTACACTCTAGCAGATATGACAACAAGAGTGTCCCCAGTTACTACACTCTAGCAGATATGACAACAAGAGTGTCCCCAGTTACTACACCCTAGCAGATATGACAACAAGAGTACCCACAGTTACTACACCCTAGCAGATATGACAACAAGAGTACCCCCAGTTACTACACTCTAGCAGATATGACAACAAGAGTGTCCCCAGTCACTACACTCTAGCAGATATGACAAGAGTACCCCCAGTCACTACACTCTAGCAGATAGGACAACAAGAGTACCCCCAGTCACTACACTCTAGCAGATATGACAACAAGAGTGTCCCCAGTCACTACACTCTAGGAGACATGACAGACAACAAGAGTGTCCCCAGTCACTACACTCTAGCAGATATGACAACAAGAGTGTCCCCAGTCACTACACTCTAGCAGATATGACAACAAGAGTGTCCCCAGTCACTACACTCTAGCAGATATGACAACAAGAGTACCCCCAGTCACTACACTCTAGCAGATATGACAACAAGAGTGTCCCCAGTCACTACACCCTAGCAGAGATGACAACAAGAGTGTCCCAGTCACTACACTCTAGCAGAGATGACAACAAGAGTATCCCCAGTCACTACACTCTAGCAGATATAACAACAAGAGTGTCCCAAGTCACTACACTCTAGCAGATATGACAACAAGAGTGTCCCCAGTCACTACACTCTAGCAGATATGACAACACGAGTGTCCCCAGTCACTACACTCTAGCAGATATGACAACAAGAGTGTCCCCAATCACTACACCCTAGTAGATATGACAACAAGAGTGTCCCCAGTCACTACACCCTAGTAGATATGACAACAAGAGTGTCCCCAATCACTACACCCTAGTAGATATGACAACAAGAGTGTCCCCAATCACTACACCCTAGTAGATATGACAACAAGAGTGTCCCCAATCACTACACCCTAGTAGATATGACAACAAGAGTGTCCCCAATCACTACACCCTAGTAGATATGACAACAAGAGTGTCCCCAATCACTACACCCTAGTAGATATGACAACAAGAGTGTCCCCAATCACTACACCCTAGTAGACATGACAACAAGAGTGCCCCCAGTCACTACACCCTAGCAGATATGACAACAAGAGTGTCCCCAATCACTACACCCTAGTAGATATGACAACAAGAGTGTCCCCAGTCACTACACTCTAGCAGATATGACAACAAGAGTGTCCCCAGTCACTACACTCTAGCAGATATGACAACACGAGTGTCCCCAGTCACTACACCCTTGCTGACATGACAACAAGAGTGTCCCCAGTCACTACACTCTAGCAGACATGACAACAAGAGTGTCCCCAGTCACTACACCCTAGTAGACATGACAACAAGAGTGCCCCCAGTCACTACACCCTTGCTGACATGACAACAAGAGTGCCCCCAGTCACTACACCCTAGCAGACATGACAACAAGAGTGTCCCCAGTCACTACACCCTAGTAGACATGACAACAAGAGTGTCCCCAGTCACTACACCCTAGTAGACATGACAACAAGAGTGTCCCCAGTCACTACACCCTAGTAGATATGACAACAAGAGTGTCCCCAGTCACTACACCCTAGTAGACATGACAACAAGAGTGCCCCCAGTCACTACACCCTAGTAGACATGACAACAAGAGTGTCCCCAGTCACTACACCCTAGTAGATATGAAACCAAAAGAGTGTCCCCAGTCACTACACTCTAGTAGATATGACAACAAGAGTGTCCCCAGTCACTACACTCTAGCAGATATGACAACAAGAGTGTCCCCAGTCACTACACCCTAGTAGACATGACAACAATAGTGTCCCCAGTCACTACACCCTAGCAGATATGACAACAAGAGTGCCCCCAGTCACTACACCCTTGCTGACATGACAATAAGAGTGCCCCCAGTCACTACACCCTAGCACCCATAACAACAAGAGTGTCCCCAGTCACTACACTCTAGCAGATATGACAACAAGAGTGTCCCCAGTCACTACACCCTAGTAGATATGACAACAAGAGTGTCCCCCAGTCACTACACCCTAGTAGATATGACAACAAGAGTGTCCCCAATCACTACACCCTAGTAGATATGACAACAAGAGTGTCCCCAATCACTACACCCTAGTAGATATGACAACAAGAGTGTCCCCAATCACTACACCCTAGTAGATATGACAACAAGAGTGTCCCCAATCACTACACCCTAGTAGATATGACAACAAGAGTGTCCCCAATCACTACACCCTAGTAGACATGACAACAAGAGTGCCCCCAGTCACTACACCCTAGCAGATATGACAACAAGAGTGTCCCCAATCACTACACCCTAGTAGATATGACAACAAGAGTGTCCCCAGTCACTACACTCTAGCAGATATGACAACAAGAGTGTCCCCAGTCACTACACTCTAGCAGATATGACAACAAGAGTGTCCCCAGTCACTACACCCTTGCTGACATGACAACAAGAGTGTCCCCAGTCACTACACTCTAGCAGACATGACAACAAGAGTGTCCCCAGTCACTACACCCTAGTAGACATGACAACAAGAGTGCCCCCAGTCACTACACCCTTGCTGACATGACAACAAGAGTGCCCCCAGTCACTACACCCTAGCAGACATGACAACAAGAGTGTCCCCAGTCACTACACCCTAGTAGACATGACAACAAGAGTGTCCCCAGTCACTACACCCTAGTAGACATGACAACAAGAGTGTCCCCAGTCACTACACCCTAGTAGATATGACAACAAGAGTGTCCCCAATCACTACACCCTAGTAGATATGACAACAAGAGTGTCCCCAATCACTACACCCTAGTAGATATGACAACAAGAGTGTCCCCAATCACTACACCCTAGTAGATATGACAACAAGAGTGTCCCCAATCACTACACCCTAGTAGACATGACAACAAGAGTGCCCCCAGTCACTACACCCTAGCAGATATGACAACAAGAGTGTCCCCAATCACTACACCCTAGTAGATATGACAACAAGAGTGTCCCCAGTCACTACACTCTAGCAGATATGACAACAAGAGTGTCCCCAGTCACTACACTCTAGCAGATATGACAACAAGAGTGTCCCCAGTCACTACACCCTTGCTGACATGACAACAAGAGTGTCCCCAGTCACTACACTCTAGCAGACATGACAACAAGAGTGTCCCCAGTCACTACACCCTAGTAGACATGACAACAAGAGTGCCCCCAGTCACTACACCCTTGCTGACATGACAACAAGAGTGCCCCCAGTCACTACACCCTAGCAGACATGACAACAAGAGTGTCCCCAGTCACTACACCCTAGTAGACATGACAACAAGAGTGTCCCCAGTCACTACACCCTAGTAGACATGACAACAAGAGTGTCCCCAGTCACTACACCCTAGTAGATATGACAACAAGAGTGTCCCCAGTCACTACACCCTAGTAGACATGACAACAAGAGTGCCCCCAGTCACTACACCCTAGTAGACATGACAACAAGAGTGTCCCCAGTCACTACACCCTAGTAGATATGAAACCAAAAGAGTGTTCCCAATCACTACACTCTAGTAGATATGACAACAAGAGTGTCCCCAGTCACTACACTCTAGCAGATATGACAACAAGAGTGTCCCCAGTCACTACACCCTAGTAGACATGACAACAATAGTGTCCCCAGTCACTACACCCTAGCAGATATGACAACAAGAGTGCCCCCAGTCACTACACCCTTGCTGACATGACAATAAGAGTGCCCCCAGTCACTACACCCTAGCACCCATAACAACAAGAGTGTCCCCCAGTCACTACACCCTAGCAGACATGACAACAAGAGTGTCCCCCAGTCACTACACTCTAGCAGATATAACAACAAGAGTGTCCCCCAGTCACTACACCCTAGTAGACATGACAACAAGAGTGTCCCCAGTCACTACACCCTAGCACCCATAACAACAAGAGTGTCCCCAGTCACTACACTCTAGCAGCTATGACAACAAGAGTGTCCCCCAGTCACTACACCCTAGCAGATATGACAACAAGAGTGTCCCCAGTCACTACACCCTAGCAGATATGACAACAAGAGTGTCCCCAGTCACTACACCCTAGTAGATATGACAACAAGAGTGTCCCCAGTCACTACACCCTAGTAGACATGACAACAAGAGTGTCCCCAGTCACTACACCCTAGCAGATATGACAACAAGAGTGTCCCCAGTCACTACACCCTAGTAGACATGACAACAAGAGTGTCCCCAGTCACTACACCCTAGCAGATATGACAACAAGAGTGTCCCCAGTCACTACACCCTAGCAGATATGACAACAAGAGTGTCCCCAGTCACTACACCCTAGTAGACATGACAACAAGAGTGTCCCCAGTCACTACACCCTAGTAGACATGACAACAAGAGTGCCCCCAGTCACTACACCCTAGTAGACATGACAACAAGAGTGTCCCCAGTCACTACACCCTAGCAGATATGACAACAAGAGTGCCCCAAGTCACTACACCCTAGTAGATATGACAACAAGAGTGTCCCCAGTCACTACACCCTAGCAGATATGACAACAAGAGTGTCCCCAGTCACTACACCCTAGTAGACATGACAACAAGAGTGTCCCCAGTCACTACACCCTAGTAGACATGACAACAAGAGTGCCCCCAGTCACTACACCCTAGTAGACATGACAACAAGAGTGTCCCCAGTCACTACACCCTAGCAGATATGACAACAAGAGTGCCCCCAGTCACTACACCCTAGTAGATATGACAACAAGAGTGTCCCCAGTCACTACACCCTAGCAGATATGACAACAAGAGTGTCCCCAGTCACTACACCCTAGTAGACATGACAACAAGAGTGTCCCCAGTCACTACACCCTAGCAGATATGACAACAAGAGTGTCCCCAGTCACTACACCCTAGTAGACATGACAACAAGAGTGTCCCCCAGTCACTACACTCTAGCAGATATAACAACAAGAGTGCCCCCAGTCACTACACCCTAGTAGACATGACAACAAGAGTGTCCCCAGTCACTACACTCTAGCAGATATGACAACAAGAGTGCCCCCAGTCACTACACCCTAGTAGACATGACAACAAGAGTGTCCCCAGTCACTACACTCTAGCAGATATGACAACAAGAGTGCCCCCAGTCACTACACCCTAGTAGACATGACAACAAGAGTGTCCCCAGTCACTACACCCTTGCTGACATGACAATAAGAGTGCCCCCAGTCACTACACCCTAGCACCCATAACAACACGAGTGCCCCCAGTACACAGATTCGAGCAGAACATGACACAACCTTTTAAAAGAAATCGTCTGGAGTCACCATATCCTAAAAACAGACAGCAGACTTTCCTTAGAGAATCCGGAACGCCAGTCTGAATGAGCTACGATCAGAGAAGAAAGAAGAGGAAGAATAATTTTTTTAAAAAAAGATATAAAATACAAGAGAAGAGAAGATACTGGATAATCTAACGAAATGATGACATAGAGAACATATCTTGACAGAACTCTTGGACTGCACATTCTGACAGTTCTGACGATCCCTGATCGCCGATGCCTGTCTGAAGAAACTATATGATTCCTAATCTCATCATCATCAAGTGTTACGCCTGCTGGGGCAGGTGATCATGTCTCTCCACAACTTTCGATCTCGACAGTTATTTATCATTTCTGTTGTTGACTTTCTGCCAAGCCATTCTCTTAAGCTGTCTGGTATCTTTTCTCTTTGCTTCCCTCTATCTCTTCATCCCTCGAATTTCCCAGTTGTTTACAATATATTCCAGCTGTTCTCTTCTCATTACATGACCAAAAAATGATGATTGTTTCTTCCTAATATTGGAAATTAGCTCTCTTTTTGATTTGGCCTCTTTCAGAACATTTTCATTACTCTTCATAGCTGTCAATGGTATTCTCAACATTCTTCTGTAAAACCACATTTCTACAGACTCAAGTGAATTTAAAAAATGTTAATTCAACACTAAAAATAATGTTTATTTGGAGCTTCTACCTGAACTCTCCTGTGGAATCTCAAGTTCAATAGGTCATCTTATCAATGCGCATGTGTAACCAAATCTTCCATAGCACGCGGAGGTACCAGAGATAGGGTTCCCCTGCTCGATCCCATATCGGTCACAAAAATTATCAATTTGGCGATCAACTTTAAGACTTCTCCGCTGATCTGAAAACTTCCTATTTGATGTCCCTCGCACTGAAAGCTCATGTTTCCTCAGTTGCGTGGCCTGGCCTTGAAAGTGTCCAGGAGTTAGGGCCACGGGTACGCACAGTGGCGTACCGTGAGAATTTTTCGGCACCCAAGGGGGAGCAGGAATAATACGACTAGGTCAAGGACAGATAAACAATGATCTAGCTCTGTGATTGGTTGATTTGTTAGCGGAAGTGACCTCAAAAGGTCGTTGCTGCCTACAGTAATTATGCATACATTCCACAGTGTATATATTTTTAAAAATGTTATTCCGTCATCTCAGAGTCCTTTCTAGGAGAAAAATACATCTGGCCTGTACATCACGCAGCGACTGCTATCATGTTTTCCCTATTCATATCTACAGTTGTCCCAGACAGACACCGAAACATAAGACAAATAACGTAAAGACATTCTAAATAACGTTGTCTGTGTCGTTTGTTTGTTGTTAGGAACATGATCGCTGCGTACTCGGCAAACCCATAGGTGCTTCGATATCCCCCTCGAGAATTTCGAAAAAATCCGAGGAGAATACTGACCCATGTGCACGAACTCCGTGGCACGGTCTGGGAGTGCATCATTTGTACGTTCAGAGCTGAATGTGTTTGGGGCGAAATATTGGAAGGGTCTTGTACATTCTCCTTAAACCACACTTTGTGGACTTTGACGTCCTGACAGACGGTTGGTAAGAAGCAATTATGATAAGTCAGTAGAGACACCATCTTGGACATCCTGCACTCTATCATCATCACCTGTACCGGGCCTACTAGCGTAGGTGATCATGTCTCTCCACAACTTTCGATCTCGACAGTTCTTTATCATTTCTGTTGTTGACCTTCTGTCAAGTCATTCTCTTAAGCTGTCTGGTATTTTCTCTCTTTGCTTCCCTCTATCCCTTCGTCCCTTAATTTTTCCAGTTGTTACAATATATTCCACTTGTTCTCTTCTCATTACATGGCCAAAAAAGGATGATTCTTTCTTCCTAATATTGGAAATCAGCTCTCTTTTTGCTTTGACCTCTTTCAGAACATTTTCATTACTCTTCTTAGCTGTTCATGGTATTCTCAACATTCTTCTGTAAAACCACATTTCTACAGACTCCAGTGATTTTCTTGTCTGTTGTCCTATTGTCCAAGATTCACATCCATATGTTAAGACTGGCTCTACATAACATTTAAGAACTCTTTTTCTTGTTTCTATTGTCAAAAATGGATTGCATAGTATCTTCCTCATTTTCTGGAAAGCTGCTTTTGTCTGAGCCATTCTGCATCTCACCTCTTTTGTACATCTTCCGTCTGAGGTTTAACAAAGTTCCCAAATATTTAAATTCATTTACCTGTTTTAATATTGTTCCACTTGTCTTTATTCTGCACTGAGGTGATGTCTTTTTCTTTGTTCTTACCATTACTTCTGTCTTTTTGCTATTAAGGCTGAGTCCTTAATTTTTGCTTTCTTTCACTATAATGTCCAACATTTCTTGTAACTCATTTTCACTCTTAGCGATTAATACTGTATCATCAGCATACCTTAAATTATTTATATTATGACCTCTATATAATTATCATAATAATACAGCTACGTCGGAATACAAGCTCAAAATTTAAAAACAATTTTTGTCATATTCATTTTCAACCATTAAGGATTTCTTATTCTTTTCAGCTCCCTGTGGAGCATAGGCCTTCAACAAACGTTTTCACTCCCCGTGGAGCATAGGCATTTAACAAACACTTTCAGCTCCCTGTGGAGCATAGGCCTTCAACAAACGCTTTCACTCCCCGTGGAGCATAGGTCTTCAACAAACATTTTCACCTCCCTGTGGAGCATAGGTCTTCAACAAACATTTTCACCTCCCTGTGGAGCATAGGCCTTCAGCAAACGTTTTCACTCCCCGTGGAGCATAGGCATTTAACAAACACTTTCAGCTCCCTGTGGAGCATAGGCCTTCAACAAACGCTTTCACTCCCCGTGGAGCATAGGCCTTTAACAAACACTTTCAGCTCGCTGTGGAGCATAGGTCTTCAACAAACATTTTCACCTCCCTGTGGAGCATAGGCCTTCAGCAAACGTTTTCACTCCCCGTGGAGCATAGGCATTTAACAAACACTTTCAGCTCCCTGTGGAGCATAGGCCTTCAACAAACGCTTTCACTCCCCGTGGAGCATAGGCCTTTAACAAACACTTTCAGCTCGCTGTGGAGCATAGGTCTTCAACAAACACATTCAGTCCCCTGTGAAGCATATGTCTTCAACAAACACTTTCAGCTCCCTGAGGAGCATAGGTCTTCAACAAAAACGTTCAGCTCCCTGTGGAGCATAGGTCTTCAACAAATACTTCTAAAGCTGTTTTCTTTCTCGCAATTCTTCTAAGATCTTTCCATGTCTTCCCCATTATCTTCGTCTCTGCTTCTATTTGTCTTCTCTAAGAATATTTTGGTCTTCTCTTTGTCTCTCCCCCTTGGGATTCCATAAAAGGGCCTATTGTGTAATACTCTCAGTTGGCTTCCGCCGTGTGTGTCCCATCCAGCGCCATTTTGTTCGTTGTATTTATTTGTCCACTGCTATTTGACTGGTACTTTTCAATAGATCTGTTAGTGATTTTGTCCGGCCATTTCCTTCTTTTTATTCTGCGCAAACATCCATTAATGAAAGTCTGTATCTTCATGATTGTCATTTTTGTTGTTCTTCATGTTTCACAGCCATATAATAGGACTGACTTAACATTGGTGTTGAACATTTTTATTTTTGTATTTAACCTACTTTAAAAAAAAAATTTTCTTGTGTTTCTTAATACAACCAAGGCTACTCTTACCTTTTGTATCCTTATTTTGGTATCATTCCTCCATCTTTGTCTATATATTTGCCCAGATATTGTCACATTGTATGTCTCGTAGAGGTATGTATTTATATGTATTTCTTTGCCTTAACCCCTTACATGTATTTCTCCTATTGTTGTTTGGTTATTGCCAACTGCATTAATTCTCATTATTGTGGCCTTAAATCTATTTATTTTTAGTCCCAACTGTTGTGATCTCTCATCAAGTATGCTCATTTTATCTTGAACCTACTGCTATTATGTGATAGGAGAGCTATGTCATCTTCAAAGTCTACGTCATCAAGTTGCTTGGTCAGTAACCAGTGGATTCCATTTCTGTTGCGTTGAGTTATTTTCATAATAAAATATAATAAGTAAAAGTAAAGTACCCCCGTCACGCCAAGTGGCGTATAGGGAATATGGTGTTAGCGACCATAATTTTTAACAGACCTTCGGCACATGAATTTAGGAGTAATGTGGGCGGTATTACGCCCGTGCCGCTTTACTTTCCCAGAAAAATCCGGTACCCATTTACAGCTGGTGGAACCCGACCTCTTGTCCTTTGTATTCCAGTTCTCGATCCTCTGAGCAATGGCGGCTCCCAATAAAAGATATAACCCCTTATAAAAAACCATAAACCACGAGACAAGACATTTTTCTGTGACTTCAGGATTTCCCACTGTGGCGTCTTCCTGGGATACGCCACTGAGTGAACACATAAACCTCATTCCAAACAAGAATTGTGGTTTTTACGCGCGATTTGATTTCGGGGCGAGGATCGTAAACAGAAAATCTCCAGATAAGGATCTGCCACGTGAGACTAAGTCCTTTATCAACCAATCACAATCTGTGTCTTTCACGGCATCTTGTGGGAATGTATCACCACTGACCGATAACTTTAACGCGGCCGATCGCGTCGTTAAAATAGGACAACAAAGGGCAGATTACTCTTGTTTCAAAAACATGAAAATTTACACCGTTATAGGACTAACAACATGGACTGGTACCAGCCGGAGCAAGACGGTCACCTACATCTCCATGTACACATCAGTGCAGGGTCCACTGCCGAGGACAATAATGAACAGTTTAGTTTAGTTTAGTTTAGTTTAGTTTAGTTTAGTTTAGTTTAGTTTAGTTTAGTTTAGTTTAGTTTAGTTTAGTCCCCAGCATGAAACACGCCAGCTACAGACTAGTGAAAGCACTGAAGGCATTAACTCATATGCACAAACTCCGTAGCACCGGGGATGACCTTGTCCCAAACCTCCTTAGTTGCCTCTTACGACATGTGTGGCAGGTGACAGTGGCTCTACGACATGTGTGGCAGGTGACAGTGGCTCTACGACATGTGTGGCAGGTGACAGTGGCGCTACGACATGTGTGGCAGGTGACAGTGGCGCTACGACATGTGTGGCAGGTGACAGTGGCGCTACGACATGTGTGGCAGGTGACAGTGGCTCTACGACATGTGTGGCAGGTGACAGTGGCGTTACGACATGTGTGGCAGGTGACAGTGGCGCTACGACATGTGTGGCAGGTGACAGTGGCGCTACGACATGTGTGGCAGGTGACAGTGGCGCTACGACATGTGTGGCAGGTGACAGTGGCGTTACGACATGTGTGGCAGGTGACAGTGGCTCTATGACATGTGTGGCAGGTGACAGTGGCTCTACGACATGTGTGGCAGGTGACAGTGGCTCTACGACATGTGTGGCAGGTGACAGTGGCTCTACGACATGTGTGGCAGGTGACTGTGGCTCTTCGACATGTGTGGCAGGTGACAGTGGCGTTACGACATGTGTGGCAGGTGACAATGGCTCTATGACATGTGTGGCATACCACTACGATTACTACTGGTATCTTTTCTCTTTGCTTCCCTCTATCTCTTCGTCCCTCAATTTTCCCAGTTGTTACAATATATTCCAGTTGTTCTCTTCTCATTACATGGCCAAACAATGATGATTGTTTCTTCCTAATATTGGAAATTAGCTCTCTTTTTGCTTTGACCTCTATCAGAACATTTTCATTACTCTTCTTAGCTGTCCGTGGTATTCTCAACATTCTTCTGTAAAACCACATTTCTACAGACTCCAGTGATTTTCTTGCCTGTTGTCCTATTGCCCATGATTCACATCCATATGTTAAGACTGGCTCTACATAACATTTAAGAACTCTTTTTCTTGTTTCTATTGCCAAAAATGGATTACATAGTATCTTCCTCATTTTTTTTTTATTTTTTGGAAAGCTGCTTTTGCCTGAACCATTCTGCATCTCACCTCTTGTGTACATCTCCCATCTCACCTCTTGTGTACATCTTCCATCTCACCTCTTGTGTACATCTCCCGTCTGAAGACGGTATTCTGGCCCAGTATTGGGAAAACGCCGTAAAGATAGCAGTTTTTTTTTTTTTTTCTGCCAAAATTATCCCGCTGCCCCATTCGTTCATTCCCACACCGTGCCCTGATCTCGTGGATCAAACCAAAGTCAACATCATCATGTGCTATACCTGTTGGTGTAGGCGATCATGTTCTTCCACCATCTTCTATTTACAGTTATTGAGTTATTTGCGGGTCATCATCATTGCACTCCAAACATGTCCATAGGTGCTCAGATCCCCTCCTCAGTTATTGAGTTATTGAGTTATTTGCGGGTCATCATCATTGCACTCCAAACATGTCCATAGGTGCTCAGATCCCCTCCTCAGTTATTGAGTTATTTGCGGGTCATCATCATTGCACTCCAAACATGTCCATAGGTGCTCAGATCCCCTCCTCAGTTATTGAGTTATTGAGTTATTTGTGGGTCATCATCATTGCACTCCAAACATGTCCATAGGTGCTCAGATCCCCTCCTCAGTTATTGAGTTATTTGCGGGTCATCATCATTGCACTCCAAACATGTCCATAGGTGCTCAGATCCCCTCCTCAGCGTCCAGCAACTGACGACTCCAGTTCTATGTTGGTTGATAAGTCTTCTTACACGGCCACTAAGTTTCTCGTTTCTGGCTGTGCCCATCTTAACTCCCATCTCTTTCATCCGAAGAAACAGATCCCCGTCACGTTTCTCTTGCCCCGTCGTGTTTTCCATCTTCGATGATGTCGTTTGGGCTGCATCTGAATACTTACATTGGGCTGCATCTGAATACTTACATTGGGCTGCATCTGAATACTTACATTGGGCTGCATCTGAATACTTACATTGGGCTGCATCTGAATACTTACATTGGGCTGCATCTGAATACTTACATTGGGCTGCATCTGAATACTTACATTGGGCTGCATCTGAATACTTACATTGGGCTACATCTGAATACTTACATTGGGCTGCATCTGAATACTTACATTGGGCTGCATCTGAATACTTACATTGGGCTACATCTGAATACTTACATTGGGCTACATCTGAATACTTACATTGGGCTGCATCTGAATACTTACATTGGGCTGCATCTGAATACTTACATTGGGCTACATCTGAATACTTACATTGGGCTGCATCTGAATACTTACATTGGGCTGCATCTGAATACTTACATTGGGCTACATCTGAATACTTACATTGGGCTGCATCTGAATACTTACATTGGGCTACATCTGAATACTTACATTGGGCTGCATCTGAATACTTACATTGGGCTACATCTGAATACTTACATTGGGCTGCATCTGAATACTTACATTGGGCTGCATCTGAATACTTACATTGGGCTGCATCTGAATACTTACATTGGGCTGCATCTGAATACTTACATTGGGCTGCATCTGAATACTTACATTGGGCTGCATCTGAATACTTACATTGGGCTGCATCTGAATACTTACATTGGGCTGCATCTGAATACTTACATTGGGCTGCATCTGAATACTTACATTGGGCTGCATCTGAATACTTACATTGGGCTGCATCTGAATACTTACATTGGGCTGCATCTGAATACTTACATTGGGCTGCATCTGAATACTTACATTGGGCTGCATCTGAATACTTACATTGGGCTACATCTGAATACTTACATTGGGCTACATCTGAATACTTACATTGGGCTACATCTGAATACTTACATTGGGCTGCATCTGAATACTTACATTGGGCTGCATCTGAATACTTACATTGGGCTACATCTGAATACTTACATTGGGCTGCATCTGAATACTTACATTGGGCTGCATCTGAATACTTACATTGGGCTGCATCTGAATACTTACATTGGGCTGCATCTGAATACTTACATTGGGCTGCATCTGAATACTTACATTGGGCTGCATCTGAATACTTACACTTACCGTCGTCATAGATGAACGTCGCTGAACGTCGCTGAACGTCGCTGAACGTCGCTGAACGTCGCTGAACGTTCATCTACAGTACATCGTATCAGTTCTGTTGTTGACTGTTTTCCATGCCACGACACCAAACTATCTAGTATCTTCTCTCTTTGTCATTCGCAATCTCTCGTTCCTTTTATTTTGCCAGTTATAACCAAGTATTCCAACTTTCCACTTCTTATGATGTGCCCGACAAAATGTTGATTGTTTCTTTCTGATGTTTTTTAGGAGCTGCCTGCAAGACAAAAAGTAATGCATACAAATACTGAGCTACAGAAAAATGGATTATAAAGGAGAAATGAAAAAAGAAAATAAAAGAAAAAAATGTATAGCTAAAACTTAACGTGGAGGCGAAGGCGCGACTCGTGCTATCACAGCTGGAGATTGTCAGCGACCCACAGCTGATGGTTTGCGTCAGGATCGGTGAACCAGAACCATCCAGATCCTGCTCCACCTCTCCGTGGTGCCTCCAGTAACAGACTAACCTATCTAGTCTGGCCAAGCGAATAGTGATCGAAGAGGGAAGACAATCCGGTACTCAAAAATATCACGCTGAAGTCGGATGTGTTGGGCCGAAAGGCCCAAAAATCACAGTTATACTGCAAACCACAACACAACGCAGACGCGTCCACTTAATGTCCTTTTAAGGGCGGATGACGAAGATATGTGCTTCTTTAGTTATCTGCCAAAAGAAGCAAGCAAGCAAGCAAGCAAGCAAGCAAACAAGCAAGCAAGCAAACAAACAAGCAAGCAAACAAGTAAACGAACAAAGAAGCAAGAAAACAAGCAAGCAAACAAACAAACAAACAATCAAGCAAGCAAACAAACAAACAAACAAGCAAGCAAACAAACAAACAAACAAGCAAGCAAACAAACAAACCAGCAAGCAAGCAAACAAACAAACAAACAAACAAACAAGCAAGCAAGCAAACAAACAAGCAAGCAAACAAACAAGCAAGCAAGCAAACAAACAAGCAAGCAAGCAAACTCTACGTAATTAGTTCCAATTTGTGTTGTCTATTTAATGACATAAAGTTTTAACTATACTATATTTTTAATATTTTAAAATCAGCCCCCCCCCCTTTTCCTGATCTTAAAATTATAGACCCCGCCTCGACATCTGGACACCAACCCCTTCATCCCGTAACCGCCGACAAGATCCGCCCACCCGAAGCTCGCCTTCCATCATGATACCCTCAAATCTAGCATTTAATCTTGGACGAAGGATAATTCCAGGCGGTGCTGGGCAGTAATTTGTGCCGGGTTGTCCAGCGTGATGCTATTAAAGTGAGCTTCCCTGGTACACGATCCAGTGTGGGCCTGTGGGCTTTCCTACCATCGACCCCTGTCATCTGACACCACTCGCGTGTGATTTCATCCCGCGCTATCACAAGTAACCTGCTCCGAGTCTTTCATTTGCAACTTCCCAGAACTCCACTTTCATGCATGCTAGGAGATGGTGTCTGCATATTCTGTTGATTTATTCCAACGAATGTTGCCATATTTCTTGTATTAATTCGACAGGCGGAAGCGATCTGTGTTTTGGACACAGTTTTTTTTTTTTTTTAGAAATTGTCAGGGATTTTGGAGCCGCGATAACTCAGTGGTTAGTGAACTGGACTACAAAGGACAAGGGGCAGGGTTCGATCCCAACCGACGGCTTCCGGGTTCACCCAGCCTTTAATGGGTACTGGATTTTTTTCTGGGAAAGTAAAGCAGCACAGGCGTAATACCGACCACATTACCCCAAAAATCATGTGCTGAAGGTCTGTAAAATATAGGGTCACTAACACCATATTTCCCTATACGCCACTTGGCGTGACGAGGGTACTTTACTTTTTTTTTTTTTTTTGCAGGGATTTGAGAAAAGTTGTTTAGCGTGGAAGATTAGAGTTTACACAAGAAATTATTTGATGAAGTCTTGAGTCTAGACGAACATGGCTGACCACCGTGAAAGAGATTGGAGCCTCATCACGTACTAGTCCAGAGGAAGCCATGGGACAACCTGCACCATCAAAGCAAGAGATAGAGCAGAATGACGCTCCATGGTAGCCAACCATCGTTGCGGAGACGGCACTCAATGATGATGAGGATGACTCTTGATCCTTCCATCCTCACGTGACGTCACTTGTATCTTTCGCTATCCATCTCTATTCTAGACCAATTGTCAGATCTTATCTAATGAGTCTATGCCAGCCAACTTTGCTTCTCTTATAAGTGTTCTCTTCAGTGTCTTCCTAGTTCTTCCTATTTTATGTATCTTAATATTTCTCATAGAAGAGCCTGTTTTGAAATTATCTTGTCTCTTCTCAACACATGGCCAATCTTCTTAGCGATTATTGAGATCTTGATGAAATCGTCCTTTGATATTTTCATAACGTTGGAATAGAAGAGAAAAAAGGACAAAGAAAACTACTTGACACAGTTCGAACAAGACAAGCGAACATTTTTGGATATGTGAAGAGACACAACATCCAGCTGAATGTCTTTATAGAAGGGAAGGTGCAAGGTAGATGAGGGAGACCGAAACTAAAGTGGACTGAGAACAGTAAAAGGTGGGACAGGTCAATCTATGACAACGTGCGACATCAAGAGGCAGAGTGAAATGGCGCTCCATGGTAGCCAACCGCCAATGTGAAGATGACACCCATCATTATCATTGTGCCGTCTCCGTAACGAAGGTTGGCTACCATGGAGCGCCATTCCACTCTGTCTCTTTCTTTGATGATGCAGATTGTCATAGGTTGACTTATCCATCTTTTGATGTTACTCGTCCATGTTAGTCTTGGTCTGCCTCTGCCTCTTTGACCTTGTATTTTCAATTCCAATATTACTTTTATTAGGCTGTTGTGTCTTTTAACATGCCCCACAAATTTAATTTGTCTTGTTCTAATTGTATTTAGTAGTTTTCATTTCATTTTTAGTTGTTTTAAAACTTCATCGTTTGTTTTCTTTTCTTTCCATCCAATTCTACCTATTCTTCTATAAATCCACATTTCAAAGGCTTCAATTTTCTGTTCTGTTTTCTGGTCTAATGTCCATGTTTCTGCACCATACAGGAATGTAGAGAAGATGTAACATTTCGCTATTCTTAGTTTTAGCCCTGGTGTTATTTGTTTTGATGTTAGTATGTTCTTCATGACATTAAAATTACTTTTTGCTATACCTCTGACACCCAATGAATGAAAATGAACGAGAGTTAAAGATCATAAGGACAAATAAATGAATATTTGACAACATTCAGCTAAGCAGCAAGCTTTCATTGGTCGCTGTCAGGGCGCTAGACTCCAAGTCTGAAAAAAAAATAGAGAAAGATGCGTTGATGTAAATGAAAGACTATGGAAAACAAGAGCAGCAGTGGTTAACACAAAGATGAGGGGTTAAGGCAAAGAAATGCAAATGAATGCATAAAAATGCGAAGCTGCAGTAAAGCTGAATGTGAGGAAAAATTAAAAAATAGAAAAGAATGGTATGTTAGAAGCTTTACGTGATTAGTGGACGACACAGACTAAACGACGTTTCGGCCCTAGAGGCCTTCAGCAGGAACAATTGCACACTGGCCCCCGCGTGAACTCCTCTGGTTCTGTGTGCATTTGCGCACATTTCTGCACATACACAACAGCCACACTCAGGTTGCCATTTCCTTTTCATTTTGACCTCGGCCTGACACACAGAGAAGACATTTTATTTTCTTTAACATATTTCGATTATTTTTGTTTTGGATGTTTCGTTGCTGGTTAGCTATGTAGGATTAGTTTTACTTACATATCTGTGTGTGTGTTTTTTGTGTGGTTCCTGCTGAAGGCCTATTGGGCCGAAACGTCGTTTAATCTGTGTCGTCCACTAATCACGTAAAGCTTCTAACATACCATTTCTTTTCTATTTTTTTTATTTTTAACATAAAGATAACCATAACCAAGAGGGTCGCTTGGACCACGACTGAGATATCAACCGTCTTCTGTTATCTCTATGTCCAGTGGACCACGACTGAGATATCAACCGTCTTCTGTTATCTCTATGTCCAGTGGACCACGACTGAGATATCAACCATCTTCTGTTATCTCTATGTCCAGTTGACCACGACTGAGATATCAACCGTCTTCTGTTATCTCTATGTCCAGTGGACCACGACTGAGATATCAACCGTCTTCTGTTATCTCTATGTCCAGTGGACCACGACTGAGATATCAACCGTCTTCTGTTATCTCTATGTCCAGTGGACCACGACTGAGATATCAACCGTCTTCTGTTATCTCTATGTCCAGTGGACCACGACTGAGATATCAACAGTCTTCTGTTATCTCTATGTCCAGTGGACCACGACTGAGATATCAACCGTCTTCTGTTATCTCTATGTCCAGTGGACCACGGCTGAGATATCAACCGTCTTCTGTTATCTCTATGTCCAGTGGACCACGACTGAGATATCAACCGACTTCTGTTATCTCTATGTCCAGTGGACCACGACTGAGATATCAACCGTCTTCTGTTATCTCTATGTCCAGTGGACCACGACTGAGATATCAACCGTCTTCTGTTATCTCTATGTCCAGTGGACCACGACTGAGATATCAACCGTCTTCTGTTATCTCTATGTCCAGTGGACCACGACTGAGATATCAACCGTCTTCTGTTATCTCTATGTCCAGTGGACCACGACTGAGATATCAACCGTCTTCTGTTATCTCTATGTCCAGTGGAACACGACTGAGATATCAACCGTCTTCTGTTATCTCTATGTCCAGTGGACCACGACTGAGATATCAACCGTCTTCTGTTATCTCTATGTCCAGTGGACCACGACTGAGATATCAACCGTCTTCTGTTATCTCTATGTCCAGTGGACCACGACTGAGATATCAACCGTCTTCTGTTATCTCTATGTCCAGTGGACCACGACTGAAATATCAACCGTCTTCTGTTATCTCTATGTCCAGTGGACCACGACTGAGTTATCAATCGTCTTCTGTTATCTCTATGTCCAGTGGACCACGACTGAGATATCAACCATCTTCTGTTATCTCTATGTCCAGTGGACCACGACTGAGACATCAACCGTCTTCTGTTATCTCTATGTCCAGTGGACCACGACTGAGATATCAACCATCTTCTGTTATCTCTATGTCCAGTGGACCACGACTGAGACATCAACCGTCTTCTGTTATCTCTATGTCCAGTGGACCACGACTGAGATATCAACCATCTTCTGTTATCTCTATGTCCAGTGGACCACGACTGAGATATCAACCATCTTCTGTTATCTCTATGTCCAGTGGACCACGACTGAGATATCAACCATCTTCTGTTATCTCTATGTCCAGTGGACCACGACTAAGATATCAACCATCTTCTGTTATCTCTATGTCCAGTGGACCACGACTGAGATATCAACCATCTTCTGTTATCTCTATGTCCAGTGGACCACGACTAAGATATCAACCGTCTTCTGTTATCTCTATGTCCAGTGGACCACGACTAAGATATCAACCGTCTTTTGTTATCTCTATGTCCTGTTATACATTCGGACCAAAAAAACGATAACATTTTTCTCTTTGGGGTAAACCACTGCAAGGTTAAGAGAACATGAAATTTGGGGTTAATTGTGTTGTTGAGGTTTCTCTTGCGTTCGGCCCATTACTAAAGGAATACATTTTTTCTTCATCCGCCCATAAAAGAACGTTAAGTGGTGTGTGTACGTTCTGTCGTGGCTTGTAGTAAAAAAAAAAGTAAATAAAGTGCCCCCCCCCCCCGTCCCCGTCACGCCAAGTGTCGTATAGGGAATATGGTGTTAGTGACCATCAATTTTACAGACCTTTGCAACATGATTTTTAGGGTAATGTGGTCGGTATTACGCCCGTGCCGCTTTACTTTCCCAGAAAAAAAAATCCGGTACCCATTTAAGACTGGGTGAACCAGGAAGCTGTCGGTTGGGATCGAGCCCTACCTATTGTCCTTTGTAGTCCAGTTCACTAACCACTGAGCTATCGCGACTCCCTGTGGCTTGTAGTAGAACTGTAATATTTGTACTTTACGGCCAAATACATCCGACTTCAGCATGTTATTTTTCAGTTTCGTGTTGCCTTCCCTCTTCTATCCCCACTCGCTTAACCAGACTAGACAGGTTAGTTTGTTGCTAGAGGCACTGCGAAGAGGTGGAGTAGGGTCTGGATGGTTCTGATACACACATCCTGGAACACAGCATCAGCTGTGGTTTCCTCTGGTGCTTTCAAGCGCCTCTGATGCTGTCAGGCGCCTCTGCTGCTGTCAGGCGCCTCTGCTGCTGTCGAGCGCCTCTGCTGCTGTCAGGCGCCTCTGCTGCTGTCAGGCGCCTCTGCTGCTGTCGAGCGCCTCTGCTGCTGTCAGGCGCCTCTGCTTCTGTCAGGCGCCTCTGCTGCTGGCAGGCGCCTCTGCTGCTGTCAGGCGCCTCTGCTGCTGTCAGGCGCCTCTGCTGCTGTCGAGCGCCTCTGCTGCTGTCAGGCGCCTCTGCTTCTGTCAGGCGCCTCTGCTGCTGGCAGGCGCCTCTGCTGCTGTCAGACGCCTCTGGTGCTGTCAGGCGCCTCTGCTGCTGTCAGGCGACTCTGCTGCTGTCAGACGCCTCTTCTGCTGTCAGACACCTCTGGTGCTGTCAGGCGCCTCCAGGAATGAGGTTTCTTTTAAAAATGTTGCAAGTTTTCTTTTGTGAAAGGTTTGTAAGATTT
This sequence comes from Megaustenia siamemsis, assembly GCA_032433765.1. NCBI lineage: Eukaryota > Metazoa > Mollusca > Gastropoda > Stylommatophora > Ariophantidae > Megaustenia > Megaustenia siamemsis. The sequence goes on from JAVIAB010000102.1 coordinate 37,927,278, forward strand.
GTTTTGCAACAATCGTATAGGTTTTATTCGTTGACAATGTCCGAGTATGTAGTACAACTGATACCACTGTTTGTTTTTGTCTGATTTGTAGTTTTTATTTATTATTTGTATTTTGTTGTATGCTTGCTTGCTTGCGTTCGCCCGATGACTAAAGTATTCTAGAGTGTTCGTAGACTGTAGAATTCCTCTTCGTCATCCGCCCTTAAAAGGACGTTAAGTGGGCGTGTCTGCGTTGTGTTGTGGTTTGCAGTATAACTGTTATATTTGCGCCTTTCGGCCCAACACATCCGACTTCAGCACGACATTTTTGAGTACCGAGTTGTCTTCCCTCTTCGATCCCTGCTCGCTTGGCCAGACTAGACAGGTTAGTCTGTTATTGGAGGCACCACGGAGAGGTGGAGCAGGGTCTGGATGGTTTTGGTTCACCGATCCTGGCGCAAGCCATCAGCTGTGGGTCGCTGACAACTTCCAGCTCTGGTGCTGGGAGGTGCGCCTTCGCCTCCATTTTTTGGGGGGTATTGTTATTTGTTTTAATGGCGAAGACAAATTAGATTTTGAGGCCATGTTAAAAGACACAACAGCCTAATAAAAGTAACATTGGAAGGGAAAATACAAGGTAAAAGAGGCAGAGGCAGACCAAGACTAACATGGACGAGTAACGTGAAAAGATGGACAAGTCAACCTATGACAATCTACATCATCAAAGCAAGAAACAGAGTGGAATGGCGCTCCATGGTAGCCAACCTTCGATGAGGAGACGGTACTCAATGATGATGATGATGATTAACTGTGAACTTAAGGACGGAGAGAAACCAAAGGTCAGACCAGTGCTGAGATATAAGGATGTTTGCAGGGCTTCCTTGAGGGAATTCTCTATCAGTGAAAGAAACTGGGAAAATCTGGCTGCAGATCGTAGCACATGGAGAAGAAAAATACAAAAAATGGCACAGCAACTTTCGAGACAGTGCTGATATCAAATTCAGAAGACAAAAGGCGCAAGAAAAAAAAGAGAAGGCCAGGTACCGCGTGTACACCTTGCTCATTCTGTGGATAGATCGGTATGTCCAGGATTGGTAAATTCAGCCACGAGAAAAGATGTTCAGTAAAGTAGCACCCAGTATGAGACACTAATGCTTTACCAAACTACTGACTTATCATGATTGCTTGATATCATCCGTTTACTACAAGCCACAACCACCCCTGGTCTCAGCAGCGAGACCCGGCTTGAAACGTCAATTACTCATGGACGGGACAAATGTGAGTACCTCTGAAGTCGGAGTTATCTACCTGTGCGTCGAGTGACCCCTAAGCACACGGCTGCCAGGGGAAAATGGATTAACACACACAATTCAGTTCCTAGTCTCTAGGGACTTTGTCAGAGGTCAAAGCTGGAGAACGAAGAAAAAAAAACCGTCTGTCAAGACGACAAAGGCCATATATATTTGTATTATTGTTTGTATTATTGTTTGTATTATTGTTTGTATTATTGTTTGTATTATTGTTTGTATTATTGTTTGTATTATTGTTTGTATTATTGTTTGTATTATTGTTTGTATTATTGTTTGTATTATTGTTTGTATTATTGTTTGTATTATATTTGTATTATTGTTTGTATTATTGTTTGTATTATTGTTGTATTATTGTTTGTATTATTGTTTGTATTATTGTTTGTATTATTGTTTGTATTATATTTGTATTATTGTTTGTATTATTGTTTGTATTATTGTTTGTATTATTGTTTGTATTATTGTTTGTGTTATTGTTTGTATTATTGTTTGTATTATTGTTTGTATTATTGTTTGTATTATATTTGTATTATTGTTTGTATTATTGTTTGTCCTATTATTTATATTATTGTTTGTATTATTGTTTGTCCTATTATTTATATTATTGTTTGTATTATTGTTTGTATTATTGTTTGTATTATTGTTTGTATTATTATTTGCATTATTCGCGACCAAAGAAAACCCCATAGACCCCTAAATTCACGGCTTACAATCACAGAAACCAATCCATGAACTTCAAATGTTTTCGAGAATAAAACTGAATTAAACTGAAATTCAAAATTTGGCTTGATCCTTTTAAGAGGTACATGCACCAGGTGTCCGACACACAGGAACCTTGGCATGAAAGTAGTCGTTCGCCCATCCAGGTGGCGCTACTTAACGCCTGACATTTGAAATTTATTGATGGAATCGACCGAGCGAGAAGATGTCAGCCTTAAGTAGGACCCGTTGTTAGTAGCCTTGACCCCTGGTTGGGCACAAACTGCAGGAGTCTCAGGGAGGTATTTAGATGGGCGATTTAGAAGACGATGGACTACGCGTAATCCCAAATTCGAAGTCGTACCCCGAGTGGTACAAAATGGTTGTTGCTGGCTCCCGTCACGGACACCTGTAATTATCGGAGATGTATGTCCCGCCGAGGACAAGCCGGTCGGTTGGCAATGTCCCCATTTTGAAAATACTAATGTTTGAGGGGACTACACAGTGGACAATTATAGTCGGTGCGACATAATGGACAGAACAGAGATTAAACGTTGCAGACGACCTGGAGGCCGCCACTGGGGCACGCCCCTTGAGTCACTGGTCTTATAACTTAAGTGGGAAACTCCCTTGCATCCGTCGGCACGGTACGCAGTGATGATGATATGTAAATGAAGGCAGGAAGTTGTTCACGTCTTCAAACAGCGCATTTAATTACCCAATTGACGTGTTTATGGGTTTATTTGGTGAATTTTTAGATATTTTTTAGGGTTTACAGATGAATTCATAGGGAGTGTTTTGTGGAATTTTTGGGGTTTTTTTTTTTGGTAAATAGCTGGAAGGTGTTTCTCAGTTTTTCTGGTGAAATATGAGCGATTGTTTTGTGTGGATTTAGTGAATTATGAGATACATTTGAGTGGATTTAGTGGATTATGAGATACATTTGAGTGGATTTAGTGGATTATGAGATACATTTGAGTGGATTTAGTGGATTATGAGAGACTGTTTTGAATTTATTTAATGAACTATGGGAGACTGTTTCAGAGATTATTCCGCGAATTATGAATAAATTACTCTTCGACTGAAGACTCCGCTTTAAAGTTGCTGGATTTGTGTGTGAGTAATTGTGTGTGAGTAATTGTGTGTGAGGAATTGTGTGTGTGTGATATTCTGGGAGGGGGTGGATACTTGTGATAGGATACCCCGTTGTTGGATCTTTTCTAAACTTGGTCATTCTCTGATATCCAAGGAGATGCTTGATTGTGTTATCACCTTATTATTAAAGGACAACAATTCTACGTCATCCGCCCTTAAAAGATATTAAGTGGCCGTGTCTGCGTTGTGTTGTGGTTTGCAGTATAAGTGGAGGTGAAGGCGCGCCTCACAGCAGCAGAGCTGGAAGTTGTCACCGACCAACAGCTGATGGCTTCCACTATCCAGACCCTGCTCCACCTCTCCGTGGTGCCTCCAGTTACAGATTAACCTGTCTAGTCTGGCCAGGTGAGTAGGGATCGAAGAGGGACGACAACCCGGTACTCAAAAGTGTCGTGCTGAAGTCGGATGTGTTGGGCCGAACGGCGTAAATATCACTTATACTGCAAACCACAACACAACGCAGTCACGCCTACTTAGCGTCCTTTTAAGGGCGGATGATGAAGAGGTACACTCCTTTAGTCATCGGGCGTACGCAAGCAAGTAAGCAAGTAGTATAAGTGTGATATTTGCGTCTTTCGGCCCAACATATCCGACTTCACAAAGATCCCAAGAGTGGATGTGTATGTCCTGACACAAGCTGTCAGCTATAAGTCGTTGAGAGCTTTCAGCCCATGCATTCATTACCCGCCAGATGGTCCAGCTTCAGAAATACAAAACATTGCACTAGATTTTCTTTTCTTAAAGTATACAGGTCGCTAGGAAAAATCAAAACACGAGCGTCCTTTCTTTCAATTCTCCCTTGAGAAACCAAATTAAATAAAATGCTTCCAGTTTTCTTATTAAAACGTCCAATAAAGCCACTTTGGCATTCTCGAAGGTTAGCATCCACGCTAGTCCCTGGCCAACATTACTGTCACTCAGAAAAGACCATCTGCGCACCCTCGCTCTGTGCTCGTGGTAAACAAATGTCAGACTTTGTTTATCATTAGCCGTGTTCTGGCACCCGATCCTGGAGAGAGGGCATTCAATAAGTTAAGTTGTCCTTCTACATTCGTGTTCGTTTATTTAAACGTTTAACACAATAAAAACAGCCAATAGCGTTTCGATAAATTCTCTTACACCATTTTATAAACATTCAAATAGGAGGCTAATAGCGTTTTGTGGCGTGAGAAAGTTGTGACGGCCATGACCGATCAGATATGAGACCATGCAACATTATTACCCCAATAGATGTTCTAGAAAAAGATGAGGTTTTATGAATTTAAACTTTACCAGTACAGCATCTGTACACATTTGCTGCTCTGACGTGTCTGCGTCACAAAGTGGTAGAGGAGCCTGTGTGTCCATATCCCCAAGAGTTGTTCTAGTGGTAGTGGAGTCTGTGTGTCCATATCTCCAAGAGTTGTTCTAGTGGTAGTGGAGTCTGTGTGTCCATATCTCCAAGAGTTGTTCTAGTGGTAGAGGAGACTGTGTGTCCATATCCCCAAGAGTTGTTCTAGTGGTAGAGGAGTCTGTGTGCCCATATCTCCAAGAGTTGTTCTAGTGGTAGAGGAGCCTGTGTGTCCATATCCCCAAGAGTTGTTCTAGTGGTAGAGGAGCCTGTGTGTCCATATCTCCAAGAGCTGTTCTAGTGGTAGAGGAGCCTGTGTGTCCATATCCCCAAGAGTTGTTCTAGTGGTAGAGGAGCCTGTGTGTCCATATCCCCAAGAGTTGTTCTAGTGGTAGAGGAGCCTGTGTGTCCATATCTCCAAGAGTTGTTCTAGTGGTAGAGGAGCCTGTGTGTCCATATCTCCAAGAGTTGTTCTAGTGGTAGAGGAGCCTGTGTGTCCATATCCCAAGAGTTGTTCTAGTGGTAGAGGAGCCTGTGTGTCCATATCTCCAAGAACTGTTCTAGTGGTAGAGGAGCCTGTGTGTCCATATCCCCAAGAACTGTTCTAGTGGTAGAGGAGCCTGTGTGTCCATATCTCCAAGAGTTGTTCTAGTGGTAGAGGAGCATGTGTGTCCATATCTCCAAGAGTTGTTCTAGTGGTAGAGGAGCCTGTGTGTCCATATCTCCAAGAGTTGTTCTAGTGGTAGAGGAGTCTGTGTGTCCATATCTCCAAGAGTTGTTCTAGTGGTAGAGGAGCCTGTGTGTCCATATCTCCAAGAGTTGTTCTAGTGGTAGAGGAGCCTGTGTGTCCATATCTCCAAGAGTTGTTCTAGTGGTAGAGGAGCCTGTGTGTCCATATCTCCAAGAGTTGTTCTAGTGGTAGAGGAGTCTGTGTGTCCATATCTCCAAGAGTTGTTCTAGTGGTAGAGGAGCCTGTGTGTCCATATCTCCAAGAGTTGTTCTAGTGGTAGAGGAGCATGTGTGTCCATATCCCCAAGAGTTGTTCTAGTGGTAGAGGAGTCTGTGTGCCCATATCCCCAAGAGTTGTTCTAGTGGTAGAGGAGTCTGTGTGTCCATATCCCCAAGAGTTGTTCTAGTGGTAGAGGAGCCTGTGTATCCATATCTCCAAGAGTTGTTCTAGTGGTAGAGGAGCCTGTGTGTCCATATCTCCAAGAGTTGTTCTAGTGGTAGAGGAGCCTGTGTATCCATATCTCCAAGAGTTGTTCTAGTGGTAGAGGAGCCTGTGTATCCATATCTCCAAGAGTTGTTCTAGTGGTAGAGGAGCATGTGTGTCCATATCTCCAAGAGTTGTTCTAGTGGTAGTGATGCAACAAAGGGATTACCCAAACTGGACAGATCAAAGAGCTGGGACCCGGAAAAAGGAAACGCAAAACATTTGGAAATCGGATGCATTGGGCTATATTGCTAACATAAGAGTGCAACTTAATTCTCACCTTGATGACGTCACAGTCTAGAAGAGAGCGGTATCTCGCTGATTATCGCGAGATTGCCGTGAAGAGCCCAACCGTTGCAGTTGGTGGTCGCATTCCTCTGTGTCAGAGAGTCAAGGCTCGGGGAGAAAGGGCAAGAGCTATTAACCAAACACCAACAGACAGATAGAAGACTATAGTGGCAGTCATACCACACAGTCACAGTTCTTCCCGATTGACGATTTCCCGCTAGTTCTCGCTGTTCTGGGTTGTTTCCTAGTCCCATGGTTCAGCCTTCCCTTGTAATTGTTCTACATCGCTATACTCTAGGTCTGCCTCGTTGTACCACACCTGTCTCTCTCTCTCTTTATGTGTCTCTACATGTGCTCTACCCCTCTCTCTGAGAACAAAGTATCGGACTTAAAAGATTTGACTTCTCTCTCTCTATCTCTGTTTCTTTTTGTCTCTGTTTATTTCTCTCGGTCTCTGTTTATATCTCTGTCTATTTCTCTCTGCCTCTGTTTATATTTCTCAGCCTCTGTTTATATCTCTCTGCCTCTGTTTATACCTCTCTATTTATATATACCTCTATCTCTATTATATCTCTCTCTGTTTATATCTCTCTGCTCTGTTTATACCTCTCTATTTATATATACCTCTGTCTCTATTATATCTCTCTCTGTTTATATCTCTCTTCCTCTGTTATAATCTCTCTCTGTCTCTGTTATATATCTCTCTATGCCTCTGTTTACTGTCTATATCTCTCGGTTTATATATCTCTCTCTCGGTTTATATATCTCTCACTCTGTTATATATCTCTCTGCCTCTGTTTATATCTCTCTTTTTATATCTCTCTGTCTCTGTTATATATCTCTCTGCCTCTGTTTATATCTCTCTGTTTATATATCTCTGCCTCTGTTATATATCTCTCTGTCTCTGTTTATATCTCTCTGCCTCTGTTATATATATTTCTGTCTCTGTTATATATCTCTCTGCCTCTGTTATATATATATATATATATATATATATATATATATGTTCATATCTCTCTGTTTATATCTCTCTGCCTCTGTTTATATATCTCTGTTTATATCTCTGTCCTCTGTTTATAGCTATCTGTTTATATCTCTCTGCCTCTGTTTATATCTCTCTGTTTATATCTATCTGCCTCTGTTATATATCTCTCTGCCTCTGTTTATATCTCTCTGCCTTTGTTATATATATCTCTGCCTGAGAATAAAGTATTTGACTTAAACGATTTGGTCTCTCTCTATCTCTCTGTCTCTCTCTATCTCTCTGTCTCTCTATATCTCTCTCTTTATCTCTTTGTTCCTCTGTCTCTATCTCTCTATCTCTCTGTTTCTCTATCTCTCTGTCTCTATCTCTCCATATCTCTTTGTCCCTCTGTCTCTATCTCTCTGTCACTCTGTATCACTCTCTATCTCTCTGTCTCTCTCTATCTCTTTGTCTCTCTATATCTTTGTCTCTCTATCTCTTTGTCTATCTCTCTTTGAGAACAATATGACTTTAGGAAATGTATTTCTCTCTTGCTCTCTCCGACTCTTTGAGAACAATATATTTTGCACATCGATTTCTTTCACTCACTCACTCATTCACCCACTCACTCACTTACGCACCCACCCACCCACTCACCCTCTCATCAACCCACTCACTCACTTACGCACATACTCACTCACCCACCCACTCACCAACCCACTCACTCACTCACCATCTCATTCAGCCACCCACTCACTTACGCACCCACCCAAACCCACTCACTCACTAACCCATTCACTCCCTCACTGATTAACCCATTCAATCTCGCACTCACTCCCTCACTCACTAGCCCACTCACTCACTCCCTCATTGTCATTGACTCCCCCATTAACTCACTCACTCCTTCACTCACTCACTCACCCACTTACTCACTCACTCTACCTATTTCTTTCAGCGAACAAGTCTCCAAAACGCTATACTTCACTTTTCTCCATTTCTCCTTCATTCATTCTCTGAACACAATCTCTGATACACCCTCACCCAATCTATGACATTCAATATGCTTGACCGTGACCCTGGGGACACACCTCTTGACCGCAAATTTAATCAACAAATGAAAACGTCACAGTGTCATAACGAGGCTAGACTCGTGTTTGCTTACGTAACATCTGGACGAGGTGAATTGAGAACCTTCCAGACTTTCCCCCGAAAACGTTAAAACATTAACTTCCAGCAGAGTTAACAACTGCACCCCAGGACATCTTTTATACCGACAGCTGCTTCCGGAGTTCATTAAATTAAAATCACTCATTTAACATGGCCCTCGTTTAGCGTCTCGGTTATTAAAAGTCAGTTTCCGCGAGGAGCTCCCATAGAATAAGTGCTTCATTTTCTGTGCTCTAACTGTGGGCAAAATGCCGAGGCGTGTCCAAGTGCTGTTATTTCGAGTTTCCTACACAAAAAAAAGGGGGGGGGGGGGGGGGGGGGGGGGGGGGGGGGGGGGGGGGGGGGGGGGGCAGAAAAGAATTTGAAAAAAAGAAAGCAGAACAATTAACACAAAGAAACAAATAAATAAAAATGTATGGAGCAGCTGAAGTAATAGAAAGATAAGACAAACTACAACGTTTCGCCAAAAACCTTCATCAGTTAAACACGTAAATCCAAGCCAGAAAACACAACATAGATAAGTTTTTTTTTAAGGGAACTTCATCGCCTTTCCATTCTCATTTGCCTTTCAGCGTCGAGGGGAGATATAATTTGCGGTCTTTTGCACTTCTGTTGGCCTCAACTGCTGTTATGTTTCCTATTATTTCTAATACTCCGTCAATCCATCTTTCTACTCTTCTGTTGGCCTCTACATCTGTTATGTTCCTATTATTTCTAATACTCCGTCAATCCATCTTTCTACACTTCTGTTGGCCTCTACATCTGTTATGGTTCCTATTATTTCTAATATTCCGTCAATCCATCTTTCTACTCTTCTGTTGGCCTCTACATCTGTTATGTTTCCTATTATTTCTAATACTCCGTCAATCCATCTTTCTACTCTTCTGTTGGCCTCTACATCTGTTATGGTTCCTATTATTTCTAATATTCCGTCAATCCATCTTTCTACACTTCTGTTGGCCTCTACTGCTGTTATGGTTCCTATTATTTCTAATATTCCGTCAATCCATCTTTCTACTCTTCTGTTGACCTCTACATCTGTTATGTTTCCTATTATTTCTAATATTCCGTCAATCCATCTTTCTACACTTCTGTTGGCCTCTACTGCTGTTATGTTTCCTATCGAGGGTTATTCCTAGCTATTTTTCTCAGTTCTTCATTTCTGATCTTATCTCTCAGACTGTTTCCTGTCATTCGTCTAACACATTTCATCTCTGTAGAGGTTATTTTTCTTATTGTTCTTGCATCTAGGGTCCAGGTCTGGCATTGGTAGCACAACGTTGGGATGAAGATTGTATTGTAGAGCGTTCGTTTGGGTCCAGAGTTATTTCCTTGTTGGACAATAGTGGTGACAGCTGTCCAATGATTTGATAAGCTTTAATGCATCTTGAGTCTATCTTTGCTGTTTGTGACTTGTCGTTTGTCATTAGACTTCCTAGGTATTTGAATTTTTCTGCTTGTTTTAGTTGCCTGCCTTCTATAGTTATGTTGATTTATCAGTTTCTCTTTTGCGATATTCATGACTTCCGTTTTGTTGATGTTGATTTTCATGTTGTATTTTGTGCCTGAGTTGTTGAGTTTGTTCTTGTAGGTCTTCTATTGTTTCATGTATTAGTGCCTGATCGTCTGCAAATAGAAGCTCGTTGATCTCCTCTGTCTCTGATGGGTTAACTAACTTGCATATATGGTCCATGTATGTAATAAACAGTAGGGGGGGATAGTACGCACCCCTGTCTTACACCTGGTCTAACTTCGAAGTGGTCATTGTAACCTGCTGTTGTTCTGACCGTGTAGTTGCTGTTGATGTATGCCTTTTCCGTTTCCGGTTGTCAAAGATGGCGGTTTGTTTTCATTTCAGAGTGTGGATTGTGTGATAAAAGTGACCATAAAAGTGTTGCCAACGGATATATATTTAGAACAAGTTGTGTAACGTGTTCTATTTAAGGAGGATAATCAAAGATCAAATAAGTAATTTTTTAAATGTAAACATCTAGACATTTATTGTGAGACCGTAATAGATAGTTTGTGAGACCTGGCGATCTGACACGTGGGGAAACATCTCCGGGCTAAACCTCCACTGTGTGTTTTTAAGTTAAGCTCTTAACTCACAACTGACTCAGCAGGTTGGTAAGGGATACATGCTTAATGCTCAGAGAAATCACAGAAGATGGAGATAGATACATAACGCAGAGCTGCGGTAAAGCTGGTAGCGAGAAGCTAGTAGTGGGGGTAACACACACTCCTATAAGTTTTGTTTGTTTGTTTGTTTGTTTGTTTCTTTGTTTCTTTGTTTGTTTCTTTATTTGTTTGTTATATGGAGGCTTTTATTGAAACGTCATAGTTTGTTTTGTCTTTCTATTAGTTTAAACAAGACTTGTCTTTCTATTAGCTTAAACAAGACTTGTCTTTCTATTAGTTTAAACAAGACTTGTCTTTCTATTAGTTTAAACAAGACTTGTCTTTCTATTAGTTTAAACAAGACTTGTCTTTCTATTAGCTTAAACAAGACTTGTCTTTCTATTAGTTTAAACAAGACTTGCCTTTCTATTAGCTTAAACAAGACTTGTCTTTCTATTAGTTTAAACAAGACTTGTCTTTCTATTAGCTTAAACAAGACTTGTCTTTCTATTAGCTTAAACAGACTTGTCTTTCTATTAGCTTAAACAAGACTTGTCTTTCTATTAGCTTAAACAAGACTTGTCTTTCTATTAGCTTAAACAAGACTTGTCTTTCTATTAGCTTAAACAAGACTTGTCTTTCTATTAGCTTAAACAAGACTTGTCTTTCTATTAGTTTAAACAAGACTTGTCTTTCTATTAGCTTAAACAAGACTTGTCTTTCTATTAGCTTAAACAAGACTTGTCTTTCTATTAGCTTAAACAAGACTTGTCTTTCTATTAGCTTAAACAAGACTTGTCTTTCTATTAGCTTAAACAAGACTTGTCTTTCTATTAGTTTAAACAAGACTTGTCTTTCTATTAGCTTAAACAAGACTTGTCTTTCTATTAGCTTAAACAAGACTTGTCTTTCTATTAGTTTAAACAAGACTTGTCTTTCTATTAGTTTAAACAAGACTTGTCTTTCTATTAGTTTAAACAAAACTTGTCTTTCTATTAGCTTAAACAAGACTTGTCTTTCTATTAGTTTAAACAAGACTTGTCTTTCTTTTAGTTTAAACAAAACTTGTCTTTCTATTAGTTTAAACAAGACTTGTCTTTCTTTTAGCTTAAACAAGACTTGTCTTTCTATTAGTTTAAACAAGACTTGTCTTTCTATTAGTTTAAACAAGACTTGTCTTTCTTTTAGCTTAAACAAGACTTGTCTTTCTATTAGTTTAAACAAGACTTGTCTTTCTATTAGTTTAAACAAGACTTGTCTTTCTATTAGTTTAAACAAGACTTGTCTTTCTATTAGTTTAAACAAGACTTGCCTTTCTATTAGTTTAAACAAGACTTGTCTTTCTATTAGTTTAAACAAGACTTGCCTTTCTATTAGTTTAAACAAGACTTGTCTTTCTTTTAGTTTAAACAAGACTTATCTTTCTATTAGTTTAAACAAGACTTATCTTTCTATTAGTTTAAACAAGACTTGTCTTTCTATTAGTTTAAACAAGACTTATCTTTCTATTAGTTTAAACAAAACTTATCTTTCTATTAGTTTAAACAAAACTTGTCTTTCTATTAGTTTAAACAAGACTTGTCTTTCTATTAGTTTAAACAAAACTTGTCTTTCTATTAGTTTAAACAAAACTTATCTTTCTATTAGTTTAAACAAAACTTGTCTTTCTATTAGTTTAAACAAGACTTGCCTTTCTATTAGTTTAAACAAGACTTGTCTTTCTTTTAGTTTAAACAAGACTTGTCTTTCTATTAGTTTAAACAAAACTTGTCTTTCTATTAGTTTAAACAAGACTTATCTTTCTATTAGCTTAAACAAGACTTGTCTTTCTATTAGTTTAAACAAGACTTATCTTTCTATTAGTTTAAACAAAACTTGTCTTTCTATTAGTTTAAACAAAACTTGTCTTTCTATTAGTTTAAACAAAACTTGTCTTTCTATTAGTTTAAACAAGACTTGTCTTTCTATTAGCTTAAACAAGACTTGTCTTTCTATTAGTTTAAACAAGACTTGTCTTTCTATTAGCTTAAACAAGACTTGTCTTTCTATTAGTTTAAACAAGACTTGTCTTTCTATTAGCTTAAACAAGACTTGTCTTTCTATTAGCTTAAACAAGACTTGTCTTTCTATTAGTTTAAACAAAACTTGTCTTTCTATTAGTTTAAACAAAACTTGTCTTTCTATTAGTTTAAACAAGACTTGTCTTTCTTTTAGTTTAAACAAGACTTGTCTTTCTTTTAGTTTAAACAAGACTTGTCTTTCTATTAGTTTAAACAAGACTTGTCTTTCTTTTAGTTTAAACAAGACTTGTCTTTCTTTTAGTTTAAACAAGACTTGTCTTTCTATTAGTTTAAACAAGACTTGTCTTTCTTTTAGTTTAAACAAGACTTGTCTTTCTTTTAGTTTAAACAAAACTTGTCTTTCTATTAGTTTAAACAAGACTTGTCTTTCTATTAGTTTAAACAAGACTTGCCTTTCTATTAGTTTAAACAAGACTTATCTTTCTATTAGTTTAAACAAGACTTGTCTTTCTATTAGTTTAAACAAGACTTGTCTTTCTATTAGCTTAAACAAGACTTGTCTTTCTATTAGTTTAAACAAGACTTATCTTTCTATTAGTTTAAACAAAACTTGTCTTTCTATTAGTTTAAACAAAACTTGTCTTTCTATTAGCTTAAACAAGACTTGTCTTTCTATTAGCTTAAACAAGACTTGTCTTTCTATTAGCTTAAACAAGACTTGTCTTTCTATTAGCTTAAACAAAACTTGTCTTTCTATTAGCTTAAACAAGACTTGTCTTTCTATTAGCTTAAACAAGACTTGTCTTTCTATTAGTTTAAACAAGACTTGTCTTCTTTTAGTTTAAACAAGACTTATCTTTCTATTAGTTTAAACAAGACTTATCTTTCTATTAGTTTAAACAAGACTTGTCTTTCTATTAGTTTAAACAAGACTTATCTTTCTATTAGTTTAAACAAAACTTATCTTTCTATTAGTTTAAACAAAACTTGTCTTTCTATTAGTTTAAACAAAACTTGTCTTTCTATTAGTTTAAACAAAACTTGTCTTTCTATTAGTTTAAACAAAACTTGTCTTTCTATTAGTTTAAACAAAACTTATCTTTCTATTAGTTTAAACAAAACTTGTCTTTCTATTAGTTTAAACAAGACTTGCCTTTCTATTAGTTTAAACAAGACTTGTCTTTCTTTTAGTTTAAACAAGACTTGTCTTTCTATTAGTTTAAACAAAACTTGTCTTTCTATTAGTTTAAACAAGACTTATCTTTCTATTAGTTTAAACAAAACTTGTCTTTCTATTAGCTTAAACAAGACTTGTCTTTCTATTAGCTTAAACAAGACTTATCTTTCTATTAGCTTAAACAAGACTTGTCTTTCTATTAGCTTAAACAAGACTTATCTTTCTATTAGCTTAAACAAGACTTGTCTTTCTATTAGTTTAAACAAGACTTATCTTTCTATTAGTTTAAACAAAACTTGTCTTTCTATTAGTTTTAAACAAGACTTGCCTTTTCTATTAGCTTAAACAAGACTTGTCTTTCTATTAGCTTAAACAAGACTTGTCTTTCTATTAGTTTAAACAAGACTTGTCTTTCTATTAGTTTAAACAAGACTTGTCTTTCTATTAGTTTAAACAAAACTTGTCTTTCTATTAGCTTAAACAAAACTTGTCTTTCTATTAGCTTAAACAAAACTTGTCTTTCTATTAGTTTAAACAAGACTTGTCTTTCTATTAGTTTAAACAAGACTTGTCTTTCTATTAGTTTATCTGCTCCGACCATTATATGTTTATTTTGCTGGTTCTCTGCAGCTGAACTCGGCCGCGCCCAGTATTTGCATATTTTGATGCTTCTAAATACCTCTGGGAGGCTCGGTGGCTGAGTGGTTATTGTGCTCGCTTCCTGACCAGAAGGGTCCTGATTCGATCCCCAGCAGTGGCGGATTTTTTTGCTGACTGACAAGGCTCTGGGGTTCACCCAGCCTCTAAAAATGGGTACCCGAGATTTTTATGGGAAGTAAAGGCGGCCTGACGTAATACCGACCACATCACCCAAAAATGTGCTGTGGTCATAGAAAAATATGGTCACTAACACCATATTCCCCATACACCAAGCAAGGGGAGGGAACCCTGACTTTTACTGTTTACTTATCTCTGTTAAAAAATAGTCAAATATTTCATACATTTGGTCATTCATCATGTGCCATACCGGTTGGCGTAGGTGATCATGCCCCTCCACAATCTTCTATCTATAGTGCATCGTATCAGTTCTGTTGTTGACTGATTTCCATGCCATGACACCAAGCTATCTAGTATTTTCTCTCTTTGTCGTCCACGATCTCTCTTTCCATTTATTTTGCCAGTTGTAACCAAGTATTCCAACTTTCCTCTTCTCATGATGTGCCCGAAAAATGTTGATTGTTTCTTTCTGATGTTTTTTAAGAGCTCCCTTTTTGTGTTGGCCTCTTTGAGAACTTCCTCATTGGTATTTTTATATGTCCAGGGAACTTTCAACATTCTTCTGAGAAATCCCATCTCTGTGGCCTCTAATCGTCTTTTCATTTGTTTGTCTACTGTCCATGATTCGCTTCCATAGGTCAGAATTGGTTCTATATAGCACCGATGAAATCTCTTTCTCATTTTTATTGACATAGATTTGTTGGATAAGATATTTTTCATTTTCTGAAATGCTATTTTGACCTGAGCTATTCTGCTTTTTATTTCTGTGGTGCATCTCCCATCTGATGTTATTATTGTGCCCAAGTATTTGAAACGTTGCACTTGTTTCAGATTTGTCTGGTTTATATTTATGCTGCATGCTGGTGATGATTGTTTCTTCGATATAACCATTACCTCTGTTTTCTTACTATTCAGACTGAGACCTTTCTTGTTGCTTTCTTCTACTATTATGTCTATCATTTCATGTAGTTCGTTCTCTGTCTCTGCTATTAAGACTGTGTCATCCGCATATCGCAAATTGTTTATGTTGTGACTATTTATGTTGTGACTATTTATGTTGTGACTATTTATGTCATTAGCAATATTATAAAATAGAAAATATCGTCGGGCCACGAGCCAGTCAAGCTATCGAAAGTGATAAACAAGAAAGTGGTAAACAAGAAAGTGGTAAACAAGAAAGTGGTAAACAAGAAAGTGATAAACAAGAAAGTGACAAACAAGAAAGTGATAAACAAGAAAGTGATAAACAAGAAAGTGATAAACAAGAAAGTAATAAACAAGAAAGTAATAAACAAGAAAGTGATAAACAAGAAAGTGATAAACAAGAAAGTGATAAACAAGAAGTGATAAACAAGAAAGTAATAAACAAGAAAGTGATAAACAAGAAAGTAATAAACAAGAAAGTAATAAACAAGAAAGTGATAAACAAGAAAGTGATAAACAAGAAAGTGATAAACAAGAAAGTAATAAACAAGAAAGTGATAAACAAGAAAGTGATAAACAAGAAAGTGATAAACAAGAAATTATAAACAAGAAAGTAATAAACAAGAAAGTGATAAACAAGAAAGTGATAAACAAGAAAGTGATAAACAAGAAAGTAATAAACAAGAAAGTGATAAACAAGAAAGTAATAAACAAGAAAGTGATAAACAAGAAAGTGATAAACAAGAAAGTGATAAACAAGAAAGTGATAAACGAAAACACAATGGTATTAAACATCTGAATCTATAGGGAGATAAGACAAACTTTGATGCTTCGGTCAAGGTCGTCGTGAGATCAAAGACAGTGAATAAAGAACAGGCATATCAATATAATGGTTAGCTAGAAAGAATAAAAAAATGAACGTACAAAGTAGAAACCGTGAGAAATGAACATATAGGTAGAAAGCATGAACAATGAACACATAACGCAGAAAGCATGAAAATATAATGTAGAAAGCATGAAAAATGAACACATAACGCAGAAAGCATGAAAATATAACGTAGAAAGCATGAAAAATGAACACATAACGCAGAAAGCATGAAAATATAATGTAGAAAGCATGAAAAATGAACATATAACGTAGAAAGCATGAAAAATGAACATATAACGTAGAAAGCATGAAACATTAACATATAACGTAGAAAGCATGAAAAATGAACATATAACGTAGAAAGCATGAAAAATGAACATATAACGCAGAAAGCATGAAAAATGAACATATAACGCACAAAGCATGAAAAATGAACGTACAACGTAAAAACCATGAAAAATGAACATACAAATCTAAATATTCTATTCGTGTGTGCGTATGTTCGTGATTTGCTGTCTTGTATCTGACGAAGGCCTTTACCGAAACGTCATAGTGTGTCTTCTCTCTCCATAAGTTGAGCTGAGTTATACCTATTTCAGGTTTATATTTCATAAATCTCATCAGGTTATTATAAAGATCAGAATTTAAACCAAAATTAAACTTTCCCTATTTCGGTTTATTCTCTCCAGCTTGGATCACTTTAGCCATTTTCTGTGAAATCTTCTTAGCGTTCATCCGTTGAATGGGCGTGAATGCGTCTCATCATGTACGCTGTAGAGGATGACGTTGAGACAATCTACACATGTCGGAGACGGATGTGTCGGACCGGAAGGCGCAGATATCGTAGTGTTGTCGTAGACTAGCGACACAATGAAGCCACGCCCACTTAGCGGGTGGACGTTAATAACAAGAAGACATTAAATAAGTTAAAACAAGAACAGAAAAATAAAGAGAGATAAATGGAGCAATAAAGAAATAAAGATGAAAAAGAACATGGAAAGAAGAAGAAATAAGATAAAACCTTTCTTTTTCCTTCTCTCTTTCTCACTGATACCTAAAAGGTGTCGTGGTTTATATCATTTGTCGTTCTTGAGCTGCTCGAACTGTCTGAATTAGTGATTTTCCTTTGTTGTTACATGTCTCTGTCACTGCATCTATCCATCTTCTTCTGGGTCTTCCTCTTGGTCTTTTTCCATGCATTCTCGAGAAGAACGCCCTTGATGGTGATTGGTGAGGATTCATTCTGACCAGGTGACCAAACCATTTAAGTTGTTGTTGTTCTATATATTCTTGGCAGGGTTTTGTTCCTACCATTTTTCTTATGGTTTCATTTGGTATTCTATCTCTTCTTGTGTTGTTTGTTACTTTTCTCAAGCATCGCATCTCACATGTATTGATCTTTCTTAAATGTGATTTAGAAAGGGTCCATGTTTGACTTTCATAACACAAAGTTGGTATGAAAATGCTAACAGAAAATAAGGAGAAGAAATCTGTTCAGAAGCCTTCTAACAGAGTGGATAATTAAGGGGTATGGCTTGGATTAATCAACATCGGAGCGGGACCCAGGGAAGATTGAACGGTAGATCGGGGAGAGGGACTCGTCAAAGTCAGCGAAGCCTGGCATGTGATACTAATTTTAATTGGGCCTTAAATTAATCATATTTTGGGCCGTTTCTCCCTTCGTTAGGCGTAATCGACATTCACAGGACATGCGGGAGTCCGGCATTGATGGCAGCATCCTGTCCGTGACTGGTGTCGGGTGTCACATGACGCCAGCCTTAATGCCGATTGGTTGTGGGTCACTTTCTTCCAGCAACACGTCAGTCCCAGGCGGATCTAGACACCATCTCTGGGCCATTTTTTTAAATTTTAAAGTTTTGGTTTTACTTCAGCATTCAGACTTCACACACATAAGGTGAAGGGAACCGCGATAGCTCAGTGGTTAGTGAACTGGACTACAAAGGACAAGAGGTAGGTTCGATCCTGACCGACGGCTTTCAGATTCACCTATCCTTAAATGGGTACCGGAATTTTTTTCTGGGAAAATAAATCGGTACAGGCGTAATACCGACCACATTACCCCAAAAATCATGTGCTGAAGGTCTGCACAATTTATGGTCACTAACACCATATTCCCTATACGCCACTTGGCGTGACGGGGGTACTTTACTTTTTAAAAACATTTATACATAGGGTGAGGTGTGTGTGTGTGTGTGTGTGTGGAGGGGAGGGGAGGGGGGAATAGGGTTTGGGGATGAAGGTGGGGTTTATAGGTAAAGCGTCGTCTTCTGCACAGTGAGGTCCGGGCTTATATTCCGCCACGGTAAGTATGAATTGTTCACTTCAAACCCGATAACAACATATGGTTGTGAATCATGGACAATCTCGTACAGCAAAGAAGAAAATCGATTCATTGCAAACAAAATGTAACAGAAAATTCCTAAAGTTACCTTGGATAATGAGAACGATCAGTGAAGACATAATACAAGATTGAAACATGTGAACGATCAGTGAAGACATAATACAAGATTGAAACATGTGAACGATCAGTGAAGACATAATACAAGATTGAAACATGAGAACGATCAGTGAAGACATAATACAAGATTGAAACATGTGAACGATCAGTGAAGACATAATACAAGATTGAAACATGTGAACGATCAGTGAAGACATAATACAAGATTGAAACATGTGAACGATCAGTGAAGACATAATACAAGATTGAAACATGTGAACGATCAGTGAAGACATAATACAAGATTGAAACATGTGAACGATCAGTGAAGACATAATACAAGATTGAAACATGTGAACGATCAGTGAAGACATAATACAAGATTGAAACATGAGAAAGATCTGGCTTATAAACAACATTCTACAGAGGAAATTAAAATACTATGGTCACGTCAAAAGACACAGCGCCCTGGAAAGAACAATAATGGAAGGTATGGTTCCTGGGTGACGGTTCAGGGGCAGACCAAGAAGAAGGTGTTTCAAGACATCAAGAAGAATTTGAATTTGAAAATAGAAGAGGTGGGAGATCTGGTTAGAGACGGATTCTTTCAAACGGGCTGTTGTTATAGGTTGGCCATGTGATGAGAAGAGGCGACAAGAGAAGAAGGTGGTCATATGTTGGTTACGTGATGAGAAGAGACAACAAGAGAAGAAGGTGGTCATATGTTGGTTACGTGATGAGAAGAGGCGACAAGAGAAGAAGGTGGTCATATGTTGGTTACGTGATGAGAAGAGACAACAAGAGAAGAAGGTGGTCATATGTTGGTTACGTGATGAGAAGAGACAACAAGAGAAGAAGGTGGTCATATGTTGGTTACGTGATGAGAAGAGACAACAAGAGAAGAAGGTGGTCATATGTTGGTTACGTGATGAGAAGAGACAACAAGAGAAGAAGGTGGTCATATGTTGGTTACGTGATGAGAAGAGACAACAAGAGAAGAAGGTGGTAATATGTTGGTTACGTGATGAGAAGAGACAACAAGAGAAGAAGGTGGTCATATGTTGGTTACGTGATGAGAAGAGACAACAAGAGAAGAAGGTGGTCATATGTTGGTTACGTGATGAGATGAGACAACAAGAGAAGAAGGTGGTCATATGTTGGTTACGTGATGAGAAGAGACAACAAGAGAAGAAGGTGGTCATATGTTGGCCTTGTGATGAGAAGAGACAACAAAAGAAGAAGGTGGTCATATGTTGGCCTTGTGATGAGAAGAGACAACAAAAGAAGAAGGTGGTCATATGTTGGCCTTGTGATGAGAAGAGACAACAAGAGAAGAAGGTGGTCATATGTTGGTTACGTGATGAGAAGAGACAACAAGAGAAGAAGGTGGTCATATGTTGGTTACGTGATGAGAAGAGACAAAAAGCAAATCTCAAGGCAGGTCCTCAAATGGGAACCAGCGGGTAAAAAAAAAAAAAGAGGCTGAATTAGAGAAACACGAAAAAAACAACACTGAAGGCAACAACAAGAGGCATCTGCTGTTCTGCCCAGGTTGAGAGGCTCCCCCAGTACAGGGATGTGTGGCGAGGTACCATGCGGGTCCTGTGCAAGGTCTGACACTTGATAGCAAAGGTCGTAGGACATAAGAGTCTAGAATGTCTGCTCTGTGTGACGTCATCGGCGTTTACATTTTCATTTCAAATCGATAGAGACCGGCCCGTGGCTAGCATTTGTGACCGGAAGTTAGTTCAAGGGAAGGAAGAAGTGACAGAAAGAAAGTAAGAACTAAGGTAGGAAGGAAGAAGTGACAGAAAGAAAGTAAGAACTAAGGTAGGAAGGAAGAAGTGACAGAAAGAAAGTAAGAACTAAGGTAGGAAGGAAGAAGTGACAGAAAGAAAGTAAGAACTAAGGTAGGAAGGAAGATAGGAAGGAAGATAGGAAGAAAAAAGAACAAAAGAAAGAAGGAAGAAAGGGAAAGAAAAGAATGAAGAGAAAGCACGGAAAAGAAAGACGGAAAGAATGAATGAAGCGAAAGATAAAGAGATAAATAAAGAAAGAAAAAAAGAAACAAAAGAAAGAAAGAAATAAAGAAAAAAAGAAAGAAAAGAAAGAATGAAGAAAGAAAGAAAGAAAGAAAGGAAGAAAGAAAGAATGAAGAAAAAAGAATGAAGAAAGAAAGCATGAAGAAAGCGAGAGATAAAGAGAGAAAGAAAGAAAGAACATTTTGCGGAACAATATTCATAAAGTCAAACTTTCGCCATTTTATTTTACATTAAAAGCAGGCGCATATTTTATTTAGCAGCCACAGGAGACTTAAGAAAACACAGACATGACTGTCTAATTATGCAAATGTATGCAGCTGTCACGTCACGTGTCGAGCTAAGATTGACATTTCCAGGCTTGAAGTGAATGTGGCCAAACACTTGACCAATGAAAAGTGTCCTTATATCCGGGATGAGATTGACAGTCATAGAATGAGCTACAGCAGGCGATTGGTTGGGGCTGCGTCACTTATGTCGAAGATGAGGCCAGTGATTTCAGAGCTAATCTTCGAGATGTTTTATTCTGTTAATTGGAGTATCGATTGCGTCACGCTGCAAGAACAAAGTAATTGAGACGGTTGAATCTGCTACTAAAAATTGACTATTAGTTCTTCGATTTCTTCTTCTTCTTCAGCTTCTTCTTCATCGCTTCAAAAATTAGTGGACCGCGTTGCATTGTGCTAGGCACCTTGATGTTAATGTCAGAATATCTTCGAGATAAAGAAGAAATATAGCGATCAATGAATGAAGTAGCGCTGAGAATATAATCACATCAAAGCAAATAAGATCAGAACTAAAACTACAACAACTAAAATGTTGTATATATACAACATTCCTGTATGGTCCAGATGCATGGACATTAAGTGAGAAAACAGAGCAGAAAATTGAAGCCTTTGATATGTGGATCTGTAGAAAAATGAGGAGAATTGGGCGGAAGGGAAAGAAAATACAAGGAAGGAAGTTCTGAAATGGCTGAAAATGGAATAAGAATTAATTTACAAAATGGGGGACTGGTTGCTGTCGAGGCAAGACGCCGGCCTCGAGACAGACAGGTTGTGGGTTCAAATCCCGGTTGGTTGGTATTTTTATTTATGATTTCTCTCTGCGGCAACCACCCCCTGGTCTCAGCAGCGAGGCCCGGCTTGAAACGTCAGTTACTCATCGACGGGAACAAAAATATGATTATCCCCGAAGTCGGAGTTATCTGCCTCAGCGGTGAGGGACCCCTGTGCACACGGCTGCAAGGGAAAAATGGATTAACACGCAAAATTCAGTTCTTTCGTCAGAGGTAAAAAAGCTGGCGAACGAAAAAAAAAACTTTACATAATTCGGACAAGACAAGTGACATTTCATGACACTTGAGGAGCCATAGCAGCTTTCTAAAAGTTATCTTGGAAGGGAAGGTATAATTTAACATGGAGGCAAATAATAATAAATGAATATTATCATGGAGGGAAACTTCTGAGGCGATACATCAGGGAATCATTTCAGGGGAAGAGGTATGTTTACAGCACTCGGGAAAAATTCACAAATAATCAACAAGAGAAGAAAACAAACAAACAAAGAACAACAGATGGCCCGAAGCAAGATCAAACCCGTACTGCTCGACACAGCGCCTTAAAAAAAAAACAAAAAACTATCTTTACGGCACATAGTACCATTGCTGGTGTATGTCGGGGGGGGGGGGGGGGCAACGATAGAACCAGAGGGATAAAGGCCGCTTGGTCAAGCAGTCGCCACGACGTGTGAGACTCAGGATTTTTATTTCACCCCCGATAGAAAAAATCATTTCTGTCTACCGCGGGCTTCGAACACCGAACGTCGGCTTTTCAGCCAGCGGAAAGGTGGTTTTAGCCGCACGGCCACGCGCACCTCCTGACACAGCGCCTTACCACGAGAAAAAAAAATTTAGCGGCTACCTCCCGAGGCAGACAAAGACTAAAATGGGATGACAACATCAAAAGATGGTTGGGTGAACCTATGACAACACGCGCTATCAAGACAAGAGAAAGAATACAATGGCGCTTTATGGTAGCCAACCTTTGATGTAATTACATTTAGTATTTGCATCAATAGGATTAGCGTCTGTTGATGATGCTTTTCACCCTTCCGCCCGTCGTTGCGCCCCGATCACCATTCCTTTTTTTTTTTTTTTCGTTCGCCAGCTTTGACCTCTGACGAAGTCCCTAGAGACTAGGAACGTAATTTGTGTGTGTTAATACGTTTTTCCCCTGGCAGCCGTGTGCACAGGGGTCCCTCGCCGCACAGGCAGAAAACTCCGATTTCGGAGGTACTCATATTTTCCAACCATGAGTAATTAACGTTTCAAGCCGGGCCTCGCTGCTGAGACCAGGGGTGGTTGCCGCAGAGAGAAATCATAAATAAAAATCTCAACTAGCCAGGATTTGAACCCACAACCTCTCCGTCTCGAGGCCGGCGTCTATTCCTCTGACGTGTGGGTTATCCTCAACTTCCTTGACGTCATCTAGCGAGAGGTTTTCGTTTAAAGTCTTCCCAATATCAAACGTGCCCTTTTTGAAAGTTTCTTGAGCAGTGGAAGACCCCGCCCGTCTTATCAAACATCTCATTGCCACGATCTTCCTCGTGTCCAGGGCAATATACCCAAGGCTGTCGACATGAGACATGTAGATGCACCCACTCCTCGCGGAGTGCCGTCTTGTCAAACATCTCATTGCCACGATCTCCCTCGTGTACAGGGCAATATACCCAAGGCTGTCGACATGAGACATGTCGAGTAGATGCACCCACTCCTCGCGGAGTGCCTTCTTGTACATCCGTGGAAGCATGTTTTGTGAGTCAGTCAAGAAGTGGAGACAGCACTCAATGAATATAGCAGTGAGATAGTTTAACATGAAATCAATGTAATGTAGTAAAATAACACATACGCTCTAATTCTTCACTTCAGCCTGTTCTGTTAGGCTCTAATTCTTCACTTTCACACTCCTCGCTGTGTTACTTTCTTTTATCGTTCACTCTTAAAGCGACCCACAACTGACTAAGATCCTTTCTATTCGAAGTGGGTCTGAAACGTCGACGAACACAAATTGGCCAGAGATAGGAAAATCACCTTGCGCTACCTTCACCGTCTCTTGTACTTTGGGCGCTCAAAAAATGGCGTTAAAAGGGCGTTAATACGCTCTTTGTGTTGTGGTTGACACCCAGAGCTGCATTGTTTTATCCCAACATCAGACTGACCTTCTTGTGTACCCTTTCCTTTACGTCACCTGCTGCTTCAGCCAAATTGAGGAGGAAAATCTCAATCAGCTCCTGCCACTGATCCCGACACAAGCAGTCAGCTACGAGTCATTGATCTCTTTTAGCTCAGGGGGCTGGTTGTTTAGTCCCCACCCTCCTAAATATTGTATCGAAGAGGCAGGACTAACTTGTACACTCAATGTCTTTGTTGAAGTAAAAAAAAAAAAAGGTAAAGAGCCACTGTCACGCCAAGTGGCGTATAGGGAATATGGTGTTAGTGACCATCAATTTGAAAGACCTTCAGCACATGATTTTTGGGGTAATGTGGTTGGTATTACGCCCGTGCTGCTTTACTTTCCCCAAAAGAAAATCCGGTACCCATTTAAGGCTGGGTGAACTCGGAAGCCGTCGGTCGGGATCGAACCCTATCTTTTTTCCTTTGTTGTCCAGTTCACTAACCACTGAGCTATCGCGGCTCCCACTTTGTTGAAGTAAGTTTTATAAATTCTTCCTTCGTTGTTCGCCTGACTACCTTTCTTAACGGTCAGCTTGTAAAGTGACGTCACGCTGTGGTAGGTGAGCTGTGTTGTGGCTGGCAGATATGTGCCGATTTAGGCCCGACATATCCGACTTTAGCAGGACATTGCGTGTACAAGTTAGTCCCACCTCTTCGATACAATATTTAGGAGGGTGGGAACTAAACCACCAGCCCCCTGAGCTAAAAGAGATCAATGACTCATAGCTGACTGCTTGTGTCAGGAGCTGATTGAGATTTTCCTCCTCAATTTGGCTGAAGCAGCAGGTGACGTAAAGGAAAGGGTACCCAAGAAGGTCAGTCTGATGTTGGGATAAAACAATGCAGCTCTAGGTGTAAACCACAACACAAAGAGCGTATTAACGCCCTTTTAACGCCATTTTTTGAGCGCCCGAAGTACAAGAGACGGTGAAGGCAGCGCAAGGTGATTTTCCTATCTTTGGCCAATTTGTGTTCGTCGACGTTTCAGACCCACTTCGAAGAGAAAGGATCTTAGTCAGTTGTGGGTCGCTTTAAGAGTGAACGATGAAGGAAAGTAACACAGCGAGGAGTGTGAAAGTGAAGAATTAGAGCCTAACAGAACAGGCTGAAGTGAAGAATTAGAGCGTAACAGAACAGGCTGAAGTGAAGAATTATAATGGAATAGAACACGCTGAAGTGAAGAGATATAATGGAATAGAACACGCTGAAGTGAAGAATTAGAATGGAACAGAACACACTGAAGTGAAGAATTAGAATGGAACAGAACACACTGAAGTGAAGAATTAGAATGGAACAGAACACACTGAAGTGAAGAATTAGAATGGAACAGAACACACTGAAGTGAAGAATTAGAATGGAATAGAACACACTGAAGTGAAGAATTATAATGGAAGAGAACACACTGAGATGGAGCGGATATGACGATGTCACGTCTACAATTAAACTGATTCCGTGAATAGAAGCGGAAGTAGAGATGAAGATGTTGGGGAAGACACGGACCGATCTTAAAAGAATGGCAAGAAACAGAACGACTTGGAAAGTGTTTGTTGAAGACCTATGTTCCACAGGGAGCTGGAAGTGTTTGTTCAAGACCTATGCTCCACAGGGAGCTGGAAGTGTTTGTTGAAGACCAATGCTCCACAGGGAGCTTGAAGTGTTTGTTCAAGACTGATGCTCCACAGGGAGCTGGAAGTGTTTGTTGAAGACCTATGTTCCACAGTGAGCTGGAAGTGTTTGCTCAAGACCTATGCTCTTCAGGGAGCTGGAAGTGTTTGTTGAAGACCTATGTTCCACAGGGAGCTGGAAGTGTTTGTTCAAGACCTATGCTCCACAGGGAGCTTGAAGTGTTTGTTCAAGACCTATGCTCCACAGGGAGCTTGAAGTGTTTGTTGAAGATCTATGCTCCACAGGGAGCTGGAAGTGTTTGTTCAAGACTGATGCTCTTCAGGGAGCTTGAAGTGTTTGTTGAAGATCTATGCTCCACAGGGAGCTGGAAGTGTTTGTTCAAGACTGATGCTCTTCAGGGAGCTTGAAGTATTTGTTCAAGACCTATGCTCGTCAGGGAGCTGGAAGTGTTTGTTGAAGATCTATGCTCCACAGGGAGCTGGAAGTGTTTGTTCAAGACTGATGCTCTTCAGGGAGCTGGAAGTATTTGTTCAAGACCTATGCTCGTCAGGGAGCTGGAAGTGTTTCCTGAAGACCTGTACTGCACAGGAAACTGAAAATGTTTGATGAAGACCAATGCTCCACAGGGAGCTGGAAGTGTTTGTTGAAGACCTATGTTCCACAGTGAGCTGGAAGTGTTTGTTCAAGACCTATGCTCCACAGGGAGCTGGAAGTGTTTGTTCAAGACCTATGCTCCACAGGGAGCTGAAAGGAAGAAGAATAAGAGTGAGTTTTAAATGCTCTCTCCATTTGGAGAACGTGCGTAGTAAATTATCTCTTCGAGTCCACATCCAGTACATAAGCCTGGAAGAGAAAACATGACCTCCTCAGGGCCTGCTGCTAGAGTCTGTTTGTTAGGTCAGTCTGTGGGACTACCGCGATAGTAAAACATCAAATTGTCTGTCAATTTCCTCGCTTGTACCTGACATGTCTTTGGCGGCGCGTGACGGCACGTTCTAACAACACTGCTTGTGCAGCCTTCAGGGTTTCCCTCGGTGGGTTTATTTGCACCTGGACCGGCCTCGTCTCACGACATGTCTCTCTCTTACACATATATATCATCAACATCAAGCACCATGCCATTCTCTTAAGCTGTCTGTTATCTTTTCTCTTTGATTCCTTCCATCTATTCAACCCTCAGTTTCCCAGTTCTTCTTCTTCTTCTTCCTTCCTCATCTGCCTTTCAGCGTCGAGGGTTTTTTCTTCCTTTTTCACAGTTGTTACAATATAATCCAGTTGTTCCCTTCTCATTACATGGCCAAAAAATGATGATTGTTTCTTCCTAATATTGGAAATTAGCTCTCTTTTTGCTTTGGCCTCTTTCACAACATTTTATTACTCTTCTTAGCTGTCCATGGTATTCTCAACATTCTTCTGTAAAACAATAATTCTACAGCCTCCAGTGATTTTCTTGTCTGTTGTCCTATTTTCCATGCTTCACATCCATATGTTAAGACTGTTTTTACAAACATTTAAGAACTATTTTTCACACACACCTACACACACCTACGCACAAACACCTACACACACACACCTACACACACCTACGCACGCACACACCTACACACACCTACGCACACACACACAAACACTGGGAATATCTCTGGTCATTCTTCAGTTAACGGTTTTTTCATCTTTCATATATCGTTTCCAGCAGGCACGCACTGGCGTAATTCTGACCACGCTATCCCTTCCCCCTTCTCCCCCCCCCCAACAATAATGCGCCGATGCTCGGTACAGAATATGGACACTAACATTATTTACCCTATCCGTCACGTGGCGTGACGAGGCTATTTTATTCTTTTTTATTTGTCTCTTTATTTTTCGTTTTCCTCAATCCTTCCCTACTTTCAAAATATCATCTTTTTATTTCCTTTAACTCCCTCACCAAAATATGATCTTGCTATTTCCTTTAACTACTCCCTCACCAAAATATCATCTTTTTATTTCCTTTAACTCCCTCACCAAAATATCATCTTTTTATTTCCTTTAACTCCCTCACCAAAATATCATCTTTTTATTTCCTTTAACTCCCTCACCAAAATATGATCTTGCTATTTCCTTTAACTACTCCCTCACCAAAATATCATCTTTTATTTCCTTTAACTCCCTCACCAAATATCATCTTGTTATTTCCTTTAACTCCCTCACCAAAATATCATCTTGTTATTTCCTTTAACTCCCTTACCAAAATATCATCTTGTTATTTCCTTTAACTCCCTCACCAAAATGTCATCTTTTTATTTCCTTTAACTCCCTCACCAAAATATCATCTTGTTATTTCCTTTAACTCCCTTACCAAAATATCATCTTGTTATTTCCTTTAACTCCCTCACCAAAATATCATCTTTTTATTTCCTTTAACTCCCTCACCAAAATATCATCTTGTTATTTCCTTTATCTCCCTCACCAAAATATGATCTTGCTATTTCCTTTAACTACTCCCTCACCAAAATATCATCTTGTTATTTCCTTTAACTCCCTTACCAAAATATCATCTTGTTATCTCCTTTAACTCCCTCACCAAAATATCATCTTGTTATTTCCTTTAACTCCCTTACCAAAATATCATCTTGTTATTTCCTTTAACTCCCTCACCAAATTACCATCTTGTTATCTCCTTTATCTTCCTCACCAAAATATCCGATTTTTATATCCTTTTTCTCCCTCACCAAAATATCCTCTTGTTTTCTCCTTTATCTCCCTCATCAAAATATCCTCTTGTTATCTCCTTTATCTCCCTCACCAAAATAGCCCCTTGTTTTCTCCTTTATCTCCCTCATCAAAATATCCTCTTGTTATCTCCTTTATCTCCCTCACCAAAATAGCCCCTTGTTTTCTCCTTTATCTCCCTCACGAAAATGACATCTTGTTATCTCCTTTATCTCCCTCACCAAGATGTCATCTTGTTATCTCCTTCACGAAAATGTCCTATTGTTATCTCCTTTATCTCCCTCACCAAAATGCCCTATTGTTATCTCCTTTATCTCCCTCACCAAAATGCCCTATTGTTATCTCCTTTATCTCCCTCACCAAAATGTCCTCTTGTTATCTCCTTTATCTCCCTCACCATAACTACGCGTTATCTTCTTCCTTGTCATTGTTATTTGTTGATCTTCCTCCCTTCAAAACCTATTTCTTGTTTTCTTTCTTTCCATTAATTACAATTTTGTTCTTATCTACATGTTCTTCTCCTCCTTATCTTCTTCTTATTTAATTATTGTCACCGTCGGATATGATCGTCGTCATTTTCACTTCGTTCCTTCTCTTTATTTTTTATTTCTAATTATGTTTTCATTGTTTTCTTATATCTCTTACCTTCCCTTCTTTTCCTCTTCATTATCTCTGTTCTCTTTTACTAGTACTTCCTTCTCGACTTGTCCTTTTCATTATTATTTCTTCCTTCCTCCCTCTCTCCCTCCCTAATCTCATCTTTCCTCCCTCCTTCTCTATTTTCCACCTTCCTTCATCCTTCCTTCATCCCTTCCTTCCTTCTTTCCACTATTTTAGTACTCTTCTAGCTCACATCCCTCTTCTCATTTTCCTTGATTAATTCTTTTTCATTTTCGTAATTCAGGTTTCT